>JAFBJR010000197.1:1189627-1263673 GCA_016785285.1 Brachirus orientalis | reverse complement strand
GAGATTTCTTCCTGTTAAAAGGGAGTTTTTTCTCTCCACTGATGCCTAGTGTTTGCTCATTGTGTGAACTGTTGGGTTTCTTTTCTCTCTGTAACGTTGTAAAGGTTTTGGCCTTACTATGTGCAGTGCCTTGAGATAATGTATGTTGTGATTTGGCGCTATACAAATAAAATTGAATTGAATTGAATGGAATTGAATATATTCAAGGAAATTTGGTGAGAATATCGATTGTTTAAATGTCCACAGAACTAAATTAGATGAGGGAGATTTGGAACAATCAATCAGTGCAATTACCAGCTATGAATCCATGGCTCACAATTTCAGTGAGTCATTCATTTATTCCTGGGTAATAAATGTTAAATAAAAATAAAATAATTATAAACAAGAATTGGAATCAAGCAAGGTCAAGCTTAGCAATGAGCACTACAAAAATCTGTCATGTTGTGAGGGTAAACACGGAGCTATAGGTATTTTACAGTATAAACAGCAGAGGTGATTTTGTGTATTTGAATTAGCCAAGGATGTCAAAAGACATTTCCACAAATTCCATATCTGATGAATGTCTGCACTGGTCTAGTGTGCCACACACATGAGCCCATATTCCATTCTTTTCCAATACATTACCCTACATGGAGCATGTGCAGTCAACACATGTGGTCCATGTGATCAAATGTCACAAATGACATCATCGTGCTGTCCACTGAGGACATGAACAGATGACAATGTTTGCATGACATTGTTGGTTTTACAGTAAAGCTGCAGTGTGTAATTTTTCCTTCTTGTTGATAGTATATTATGGTTTGGTCTGAGTGAACTGAAATAATTCATTCATCGTCTACTGCTTCATTGGTGCCAATCCCAGCTGACATAGAGCGAAAGGTGGGCTCGCATCCTGGACAGGTCACCAACCATCAAACAACCATCCACTCTCTCTCACATTCACCTATGGTCAATATAAAGTGTCCAATTTGCCAAACCCCCAAATCTGCATGTTTTTGGACTGTGGGAAAACCCAGAGAAAACCCTAGTCTTTTTGCTGCATAAGGCAACAGTAATAACCACTACACCAACAGTGTGGCCCACTGAAACAATTATATTGGTGTGTATATAACAGCAGCACCGGAGTGGGTGGAGACCAGAAACATTTATCCTGTAACATTAACTGAATGGCTGTTGTTGTTTTTTTTGTTTTGTTTTTTTTTTTGTTTTTTTTTTGAGCACTGCTATTTACTTCTGGAACCTTCCATTTGCTACTTTGTGATCTCTGTTCTAACCTAACCTGTCTGCAGCCATCCCCATTTACTAGCACAATGCTGTTGTGCCTCATGTCTTGACCTAAGTCACTTCCTGTGTGCAGCACTATACTGAGAAGCACAAAGAAACATTTCTGTCTGTTCCACTTTTCTGTTTAAAAGTCAGACACTACAGTTTTAAGCCTAAAGACGGAATATAAATAAACAGTCAGCAAAGAGTCAGTAATTGTAGTACTTTGGATCCATTTGTTTTTCAAAAATCAGTCATTGGGCAGAGTTAGCTTCAGAAGATGAGGGCTTAGTTACCATTTGAGCAAAGTGCTCAGAGAGAGGGAGAGAGAATATGTTTGTGCATGAATGATAAAGAGAGTACGGACAAGAGAAGCTCGAGTGAGTCAAATAACTCCTTATGCTGTTGTAAATTGAAATATGATTTTAAGTATTAGAAAAGGAAATTGTGAACCATGGCTAGTACTGTGGTGGCGACTATAGCTAAATTAATGTATGAGTGTTGATTCACGTAAAAACGCTGAAACTGTGTCTAATCTGTCCTGAGTAGGGTCTTGGTTGTCTAACAATATATTTCAGACATGGATCGCATGCCTGGAGGCTGTAATTGTAGAAATCAATAGCAATGATTAGATGACATCACAAAAACCCTTATGAATTTTTAGTGTGAGAGTGTGAGGGGAAACAATTCTTGTTTATGTGAACATTTTGAATTTCTATTTTCAACCTGTAATGAGTAAATAAAACATCTCAAAATGTATTTACAGATTCACTCACACACACACTGGAAACACTCTAAACTTAACCAAAATTACAAGTACCCCAATCCTAACCCAAACCCTAACCTCAGCCTAAATGTAAATGTCTTCACCTTAAAATGTAATAATTCATGTTATGGGGACTTGAGTTTTGTCCGCATAAGGAAGACTGTGTAAACATATTTAGATCCATAAAACATAAGGACTACCAGGTAGACACACTGACACACACTGGCAGTTGCTGACAGGTTGTCAAACAGACAGTTGCATCAGCTGTTCAACCCTTTGACCGCAGAGAGCCGTTATACGAGCAGAGTGCCAATAACATCATTTCATCTGTGTATTTCACCTGTGGCATTGTTAAAATGTGATAAATGTGATCAATTAATTAATTGATGCAAATAAATGAGGTTCTTCAAAAGGAGTGCACAGTATAACATTAGTCAAATGCATGCAATATGAACACATATTACAATGGCATTAATCTGACAGATTCACAAGTTGCACACATGCAAATATGTCTCTAACATTACAGACAATGAAAATTTGAACAGGGTGATGACACTGTTTTGTTTGTTTCATGCCCATTTTTTTTAATGTGACTTTAAAACATTAAAAAAATACTATTGCATTATTCTCACATGGTTACACATGGTTATATAAAACGCATAAATATAAATAGCATAAAATAAATAAATAACTTCAGCTGGAGTAATAGGATATTTTTCATTCTTGATTGTGATGAATTGCTGTTCTGGAAATGAGTTGCATGCCAACATGCTTTGCATAACTCAAAGTAAAGATATGGGAGGGGAAGAAGCCCAGACTTATGTCCCAAACACATTTCTGGTACAGGTGTGTTATAGAGGGGCATAAAAATATATGTGAATGAATATGAAATCCAAGTGCTGAGGGTTGCTATATCGCTCTGAAGATCCTTTTAATTATCTCCAGTCCCTCTTCAGTGTCTCAAGGTTTTCCTTTGCCACTCAGCTTTATCTCTTCAGTCAGCTCACAGCGCCTCATTTTAGGCTGTCTATATTTGTGCTCCTTTGTTATATTTCTGCAATAGCCGAGATGTGGGAGAACTAGTAAAGGGAGTTTTCCACGGAGAAACAAAACACAGACTGAGTGAGATTAGGCAAACAGTGAGGAGGGTCTTATTGCCTGTAGTTTTGCATGATGAAATATTCAATCTTTTCATATGTGGCATTTGAAGGCAATAAACTGTAATATATTTGAGACAAGGAATTGAATTGAGTGTCTACCTGTAAAGGTCTAAAGTCTAGGAACATGTGCATGCTTGTAAACAGAATGTTCAGCAGTGGTAGTCTGAAGGAGGCTCTCATTCATTTCACAGTCTGTCTCCAGTAATAAACTTGAGACCTTGAAAATTGGTCTTTATTGGAGGGAAAAATTGGAATGTAGTTTTTTGTTGTGGAAGGAAGCTGCAAGCCTAGCAAACAAAGAGACTATTGAAAGGAATTAATACTTTGTGCTCACATAGCAAAACTGTGAATGGGAAAAGTATTGAAATTGCCCATTTGCATTCTGCAATGTCAACATCACGAAAGGCCGTTGATGAAAAGATAAAAGGTAGAAAAAGCACTGAATGTTTAAGTGGTAGTGCAAATGGTGAATTCAGATGCACTATTCAAATATTTCTTCAGGTATTGATATTAATTCTAGCTTTTTAAACGTGGTATAACATTCAAATGTTAAAACATCTCAACTGTCTTGGGTAAGGCATCACATACAGACACACCTTTGTTTCACTGCCTGCCTCTGCATACTATGCACCTGGCATAGACACATCCACAATCTATATACAATTTGTATAACTATTGTGTGCATGACAGTGTTGTAATAGGGGAAGCATCAGTGGTCACCGAATCTTCCTGTGTGCAGCTTTAGCAACAGCAGCTCCATCACAAACCTGTCTTCTCATTCCAAAGTATTCCCGCAGGAGAGAGATGAAGCGATACTCCAGGAGGAGGAGAAGGAGGCGGCATAGGGAAACGGCAGAAAATAGCGGGTGCAAGACTGACAGCCCGGCTCTGGAATGGTTGCAGTGTCTTGGAAATGTTCATCTCATTATTCATCTTTCCACTGAGGACTAACCCCACTACATCTCATGCTTTGGGCCTTATTTTGCTGCATGTTATAAATCATCACATCAACAGCCTTTTGGAGAAGATGCCATGGTTGATGGTTGTGGTAGGACAGCAAGAGCAATGATGTAGAAGAAAAATGAAATTCTCTGCTGCTGCACCCACAGATCCCTATGTGTATGTGTATATTGTACTTTAAGTGAACTATAGTGTTCCAATTCAGGGAATAATAGAGACAATAGAAATGATAGAGACAGTGTAAGCACCCTTACACTGTCTCTGATTTATGTAGTATTATGAACCTATTTTGTTACAGTTCAGCAAAAGGTGAAGATTGAAAGTGGAAGTGTGAGTCACAACAGTGGAGCATGAACAGTGACGAGACAAAAACAGACAAAACTTTAGTGTTAAATACCCAAAGATAAAGTGTATGAGAGAGTGTTAAAGCTCAGTTGCTTCCCCATCAGCACTGCAGATCTTATTTTGCTTTACGGAGACTTCAGTGCTAAAATGTTTCTTCACAACATGAAGCAATGCATAATTTTCTGGACAGCCCATGGCCAAGTGGAAGGGAATTGGGCTTATAACAAGGATTGCCAGTTCCAATCCCAGGACAGGCCAAGGGCTTTGCAAGGTGTGTGTACAAGTCAAAATATGTTTATTTCCATTCTCCTACATTTTTGAGAGTGATGGTTGGGCTTTTCAGGTTTGGTAACGTTCGTTTCTGACCCACTTTGTTCAAGTTTTACACCAGCAAATGAAAATTTGTTTGTTAACTAGCTGCATCATTGTTATTAGTAAACCCATAATTCAATTTAACATGCTTCCTTCATAGAATTTGAGGGAACTGGTCTTGGACAGTCCTTGAAAAGTCCTTGAATTTGATGTCAACCAAGCTGTGGGAACCCTGTATAACAGTAAAATGACAAAAATGAATGGTTGTGAAAAGACCAATTTGTCAGAAGGAATGTTGCATATCGTTTCAAATCTGTTTAAAAACAAATAAAAACCCTGTGGAATTTCTCTGCACAGTAATTTGGTGGCCTGGTTTTCATTCACAGTGTTTCATTGCGGTGGGAAATGGCAATGTAAAAGATGTAGTCTGTGCCAGCTTACACAGAAATTCTGATTAGCTTAATGACAGACCAAAAAATGTTGGAATGTTAATCACAAACACAAAGACACTACATAATCAAACTACAATTACCCAGTGCACATCTGGGTGAGCGACCATGTTTCATTTCCACACCCTGGAGGGACTCTCAGAGTTGAGCCAAGATTTTCTCCTCCTTCTTACTTTGACTGGTTGATATGTTACCACTCCAAGCAGATACCCGGACGAAAATCTTGGAAACCAAAAGTGACGTGAGGCTGAAATGAAAAAGCAAGACAGCCTTTAACCCCCCAGAGAACACAGCATTAACCCTGAGCTCAGGCTCGGCTGGTGGATGCCGTGGACTGTGGTGCTACGGACCAACAGATAGACGATGGATAAGGCTAATATCTCAGCAAATGCAAACGTATCCCTCTTCTCTCAGTGACATGGGGATTACTCAACCATGCTGCTGGGAGTCTGTAATACTTGACAAATTCACAAGTAAAATACACTGCACACTCAGCATGTCATAGTTTATGTCAGTACACACTTATGACTTGGTGACGAATTCTCACTCCTAATTAATTGCAGTTGTTTTTCAGCAGCTATGAGCACATGAATGCTGTTTATTTGACTCTCAGGGAAGTTTTCCAGTGTTACAAATTGACAGCATCAGATACCTGACACAGCAAGCATGGAGTTTTGTCAGAAATGAATAAAATCTCTTACTGCATTACTGCTCAGAGGCTGCAGGGAAATGCTGAAAGCACTGAGCATTGGTGCTGACTGGGAAACAAACAATATCTTTCTGTTAACAATCAAGAGCTGAATACATTAACGACAACAAAATGGTACCTAACAGAAGAAATGTAGAGATATAGCTAATCTTATGCCCCCAGAAGAACACATACACACAAATCAGTCTTTAACAGACAGATTTGTTGATTTAACTCCACACGTCTGTCTCTCCCTTTTTTTCCTCCTGCCTTAATTCTCCTTGTCAGCAAATTAAACCTGCGCACAAGAGTTAATAAAGACGGCTTCATTTGTCAGTGAAGTAGAGGAGCCTACGACAGCATGGATATTTCAAAATGCCTGCCAAGCTTTTCAACACATACAAAGCTCGATTCAGCAGTTTCTCTTTGTTTTCTTTAACAAAGGAAACTGAGGGGTATTCAGAGATTTGTTTCTGAACAAGGTATACATATGAGAAAATTATCGCTAAAAAGGTGTGAAAAGACTGTGAACTATAAATTACTGATTTGCTGAGGTTTTTTTGGCTTCACTTACCCCCAGTGACATTCTGAGGAATTAACACTGTCTCCATGATCTCCACTACCCAGTTGCAATAAGTGTTTATACAAGCAAAGTGTGGACAGCCCTTTGTATTGTAGCAGTAAAATCCACTTCTGAAAATTTTCATCAGTGTTTCTAGGTGTAACGAGGGCCTTTCTGCATGTTCTCCCTGTGTGTATGTGGGTTTTCTCCAGGTTCTCCAGTTTCCTCACACAGTCCAAAATCATGCAGAGGTTAATTGAACTCTCTAAATGGACCGTAGGTGTGAATGTGAGAGTGGATGGTCGTTTGCCTCTATGTGGCCATGACTCGTGACCTGTCCAGGGTGTAGCCCTCCTTTCATCCTTTATCAGCTGAGATTAGCACCAGAACCCCCCACGACCCTCAGGATAAAGCGGTAAACAATGAGTGAGTGAGTTTTTGGCTGTACGGTAAATGTTTGCAGCCATCCATGCTTTAGCTTCTGTTCTTTGTGTAAAGCTAAAGTGGTCTTTATAACCACATTGTAGATGTTTTTATGATATGCTGATTCAGTTTGCTTAGTGTTGGAGCTGTGTTGGACATGCAGTTCTTACCCAGCCCTAAGGGTTATATTGGTGCTCACAACATGGATCCCAGGCCAGTTTGTCCATGGGTGGCACCATGGAAACCACAGAAAAACCCGTTTGGGACCCATATTGTCAGCACAAAAATAACCTTTATGGGGCACCCATGGTCTCCTGTGATCCATGTTACTGCAAGAGTCAAAATAACGACATGAAGAGCAATGCGGCTACTGAGCTAAAGTTATGACTCATCAACCCACAGAAAAGTGATGTCACCAACGTGGTTCGAAGAAGGTCTCAGCTCAGAATGTTCCAATCTATTATCGAGCTGAAACTTCAGCTTTTTCGCAGCCGTGCCCTGGTGTTTCAGAGCAGAGAATAAAATGCTTATTTTTCCAAGACTTTTTTGTGCAGAACGCTATATATACTTTTATTACACTCTATTATAGTATACTAACATCAATGTGGTTACAATTAGTGATAGACTTCTATAAACTGTTGATTATGTCAGTTGATGCACATGAGATAAGTACAAAGCACCAATCTAGACACATTGCACAGACTGTCACAAGCAAACAAACAAACAAACAAAAAAACTCCTTATAACAGTGACACACACCAATAAGCCATGTGGTCTTTGTAAGAGACGCTTGAGCACAAGCCCTCTTATTACCACTGCAAGCCAAAGAAACTCTTTCCTTGTGTCCTGGCACAATTCTGGCTCTCGGAAATGCAAAGCCAAGAGGAGTACAAGAGGAGTGGATAATACTTGGAGTGCACTCTCCCCAGTCTCCAGTCTATAAACACAATCCAGCTGTCCCACCAGAGTGTGATACTTATTCACTGACAGATGTAACCATAGGCCAACTGGGACAGAACAAGAGGAGTGGAAACAGGGTGAGGAACCAGGGTGTAATGCAGTGTCCACAAGATTGTCACAGGCAGTTTGAAATGAACACTGAAAGCTGACTTTTTAGCTGAAGCTGAAAAATATTTACAATGTGTCAGTGTTTGTCCCATCCGGTATCACTCAGTCCATAAAGAGAGCCTACTTTCAACCAACTTTCCTGAGACAAACCACTCGACTGCCACTTACTGTAGATTCTTATATCACATGTATTCTGAGCGACAACTGGCAGGATGTTGTCAGTGACGGTGACAGCCGTTTGAAGTAGGTAGCTGTTGCTTAATGAGTATAGGGTCAGGCAGAGGGGGAGCCTGACCTCTGAGAACCTACCTCTCTTTTAACGATTTTGTGCATCTCCTGCAACCACACTTTCCCAGCATAAGATTATAATCAAAGAGGAGCAGACAGCTAGGCAGAGCAGGGGTCCAACCTCAAGCTGTCAATCTCACAGTCTGACTGAGCTGCACTCATCCAATGATCCACTTCACAGGGTGTGGTGTTTCAGTGAACATGACTCTCATGTTAATGCATTCATGTAATTACCACAAGCCGTCGTGTCTTCAAATGGCTTTTCCTTCAAACTGGATACCTTTAGGATGGTTAAAATTCAGACTGGAGAACTGCATCTTAAATAAATTTCAAAGAGCCATATAGTGGAGCAGATGGTTAGAGCTGTTGCATTGCAGCAAGAAGGTTGCCAATTTGCATCCCGGTTCAGGCCTTTCTGTGTGGAATTTACATGTTCTCCCCATGTGCAATGGGTTTTCTCCAGGTACTCTGGTTCCTTCCCATAGTCCGAAATCATGCAGAGGTTAATTGAAAACTCTAAATAGGTTGTAGCTGTGAATGGCTGTTTGTCTCATGTGTTTGTCCTGCAATGGACTGGCGACCTGTCCAGGGTGTACCCCACCTTATGCCATATGTCAGGTGGGATTGGTGGCACCAGTGGTTCTTCGACCCTTGTGTGCTGGATTAAGTGGTAGACAGTGACTGGATGAATTAGGTATTATGCACAAAACAAGAGTATCTCCTTTATAATTATCATTTTTAAGGTCAAAGTGCATGAAAGACATTTGTATCCAGAAGAAAATGCTGATCCGTTCTAACTCCATCTATCTTTGTCTGCAATTTACCAAGTTGCATCAGCATTTTTTGCACAAATACAATTCATTTCATTATTTCCACTGGAGACACATGTCAGAGGCACGCACATATGAGAGTGGTGCACATACGTTGTGAGGTTCACACTTGGTAGCCACACTAGAACATACAAATTGGTCAATGGATTCGTCTGCACTTTTTTATATATTGTTACAATATTGAGGGCAACAACAATATTGTTGCCCTCACTGTGAAATCATAAAAAATCACTACAACAGAAACATGATATCATCCTGTTTTTATTCCTCAACACTCTTTTCTCTTGTCAAAGCTGGCCTCTAAATAATCCTTAATATAACTTTGTCAGTGGAAAAATTGTTTTTTTTAAAGGATTAAATAGTCATCACATCACCGTAAAATAAAAATAATAATTTTATAACTAAATTAAACATTATTTAACAGTAGGGGTGAGCTTTAAACATGTAAAATTATTACAGGGAAATAATAATATTTCTTATATAGACAGGAGACTATATAAGACTATAGACAGAAAAACAGACAGACAAACCAACACTGGCGAAACACATAACCTCCCTGGCTGAGGTATGCATTGTTTCACTGATTGAAGGCAGCAGAATCTATTAGTGAAATAAATATAAGTGCATTTCCATATTTTTCTAATAATAAGCTGATGACAACCCATTTAATAGTGCATCTATTACCACTAGGTGGCAGCAGCAACAGTAGGTTTTTGGTTGATGGAGTGCATGTGCATCTGCAGAAGAGTTTCAAGGGCCCTTGAATGCATCTTGCATCTCTTCCTCTAACCTCTCTTGCTGGCAAGTTAACTCACCAAGTTTACATACTGTTGGTTGCCCTTCAAAATAAAACTGGTAATCTTACCCTCTTCTTTGTTCACTGCTATATGTCACCATTAGGGGTCTTTCACATGCAGTGCCTAAAAAATGAAGCATGAAGATGCTGTGTAAGTGCTCCCTGCATTCTGTGCATTGTGTGCACCAGAGTATATAAATAGCCCTTTAGATTTGAGCCTTTTACAACAGAAAACCGAAGTTTATGTTGACTATCATCTTGCTAGGTATGTCTAATTGTGCTATTTGTGACTGTGCTTTTTTTGCCACAGTCGATGATCCACACTTGATTTGGCGCTCCAACCCAGCTGATTCACCATTTTTGTCATGCATTGTTGTGCATAAGTTGTTTGTCTATTGTTTGTTTTGTGATATGGCATTTATTTACGGTATTATTGTGATAGCACAGCCCTAATAGACGGAGGAATCAGCCCGTGTCTTCGTCCTCTCTTACGGGAGGTGGGTGGTATAGCTGCATACTTGTCTTTCCTTGCGGTTCATTACTCCATCACTGCAGTGTTGGGGCCAAACCATCAGCTCCAGCACACGCCTCACTTTCCTCTAGCAAATGGCAATGTCCAATTAGTTTATGAAATGCATTCATTGCTCTCCCTTACTGAGGATAAAAACAGGTCCACTAGTCAATAACCTTTAGAGTACACAGGCTGTGACTTTGCCTTCACCTCAATAAAGCGCTCCCTGATTGAATCAAGTGGCTGAGGTCAATAGGACATATGTTCATTTCCCAGAGTCCTCGAGGATCCCCGCGGGCAGAAAAAAAAGAAAATACGTTGAGTGTCTTCGGTGACATTTATTGGATAGGAACTATGTTTTATGTCTTTTTTTATTCTCTGTATCATTCTGTCTCTTTCACTTTCAGAGAGAGCTCCACTCGTCTGTGTGTTTGTGCGTGCTTTGTATTTTAACCCCATGGTCACACTTCAGGCACCAGCCCATACTACATCTGTCACTGTCTCTACCACGTCACCTCAATTTTCTGCAAACAATTTTCACTTGTGTGCCGTGAAGGACATTATTTCTCCTCCACTTTCTTCTCTTCCCATCTGTCTCTGTCACTCCTTCCTGCTTCCATCACTGTATGATTGTCACACTCCAAGTCTGTCTTTTGTCGGCCGTCTTGTTACTTTTCATCAATGCTGCTTTTGCTTAAATGAAAGAGCAGTTGGAAAATTTACACTACAGTAAATTCAAAACTGCAATTCAGTTAAGACTTTTATTTGTTATTAATTTTCTGCTGCAGCATTCATATTTAGTTCTGTCAATAAGGCTCTGTATGGGAGGGGTGAGGAATGTCTGGCCTATGCGCTGCACACAGCCTGAAAGACAGACTGAACCAGCCCATGAAGCAATTCATAAACATAGATAGGGGAAAAAAAATCTAACAGAAACTCAGAAAAGCTACAAATAATAATAATAGTAATAATAATAACTTAAATTTAAGACTAATGCGATTGACATATCATTGCTGATAATGCTGACATATCATTGCTGATAAGCATCATGGTAACTGTAAAGAAGTAAACAGTAGATGCGGAACGTGTGAGGCTCACCTCATCTCCACAGTAATTACACAGATACATTATGGTTAGTTAAATACACTAACCATAATGTGTCTGTGTAATTGTATGATTGCTTTATAATAAAAAAAAAATTGTAGCTTTTGATAGTAAAGTTTTATCTAATGTAGCATATTTTAAAATGCGACTATTACATTTTCTATTCAAACCATGTTAAAGTTGGCACTGCATTCTTTGGCGTGTTCTTTTAACAAGTGTGTAACTTCAACAAAGGACGGCGAGAGCAGCCTCTGCCCCTGTTCATTTCATGTAGGGATGTATATATTATATCTCTCGCATTTCTTGTTGACACTGCACACACTGGCACCCTTAGTAAGTTACCTTGCTATTCTACCAAATTTGAAGTCTGTCAAACTAGACAGTTATGTGATTAACAAACAGACAGACAGATGTTCCTTGAATTAATAGAGAGATACTTTGTAGCATCTTGCCATGTACTACACACACACACACACATATATATATATATATATACACACACACACCCATATATATGTATATATATATATATATATATAAACCTGAACAGGACTTTCATGTCATATTGAAGGTCTGTAAGACGAACACATGGCTTTAGTTGGTCCAATTAAGTTGGTGTCTGTTAGTAAGATTGTACAGCGTAGTGCAGCCCGCGCAGTGGTAATTGTGTACGGCACAACACTGTGCGCAGCAAATTTAGCAATTTGTTAGGCCGAGGTGCAAAGATGGGTGCAGCAGCGCAGCAAGGGGAGGTGTCGACAGATTCAGCTTGACGCAGTGACAATTTTGTGCCAAAAGGCTGCGCTGAAGGTGCACTGAAAGCTCGCCAGCTTCAACTTGGTCTACTCTCGGCACAAGAGGAAGCACACATCACCAAAACCTCACAGGTAGGTTTACAGAATGTCAGGCCCATTTCAATGCAATTATTAATCACACAACCACTATTTAATGTTTAATGTAACTGCCTGAATCAGCACATACATTTATATCTATATGTTTCTGTTCATATATATATATTTTTTTTGTTGCCACAGTTTACTTAATCACGTTATTATTGAACTAGTCTCCTTGTTCCTCTTCCTCCTAGCAAGCGGGGACGCTCTGCTCTCCCGGTTGGATCCGGGATTACATCTTTGATGTTGTGTACTGCACAGTTATATGCCAAAATGATGATAATTCAATTGGGTAAGACAAGTACATTTCACATGCAAACACTAGTGACAAGGGCCAAACCACGAGCTTGGCAATGCGTCCTTTACGCACACGTGCTTCTGATGCCTCCGGTGCTCAGAGAGCTATTGTTTGGCCCTTCTTCTTACATCATTGAACCATTTTTTTTGGGCAACGATTCTCAGTGGGCAAACCTGATTAACAATATTGGTAACCTTCTCTTTGCATCATCAGCCCATGGAGGTCTGTTTGCGTGACCATATATATGGTCACAGCCAGTAGCAGGGACAGAGCAGTACTTGCGCCAGGCTTCTGTGCTGTGCCCTTACATTTGAGTTGAATAATAATCTTACATAAAAATATGACACATTTCAATAAAATGTATGTTTTTGGCCCACTGCCCACCCATAGAATTCATATTTGGACCAATATAGGGCCAAGAATTTGGGCACGCCTGCCATAGAACCACACCTTAAATATGACTGAAACCAAATACTGAAACAAAGACTCAGTTGTGAATCATGTCATTGTAATGAATCACATTTACTACAGCTTGCCACAAAAAAAGAAATAACAGCTTAATAATTTATGTAACATGTTCATTTTCTGACAGCATGTTATGATCCATTTAAAGTGTAACCAAATTTGTCGAAAGTGCTTCTAATGCTCTGAAAACTTGTGAACCGACGACCTGCGTGTAGCTTTTCAGTCTCTTTGCTGGAACATTATCACCTTCCACAGGCCTCCTTTATAAATACAGCCTTGTCAGTAAGTAGCGCCTGAGTGATTGTTCTGTGACAAACTCTCACTCAATTTCTACCGCTTTATCCACTGAGGGTTCTGTGACAAACTTAATAAGTAAATCATTGGATGACACTTTGTGTGTGGGCCAGTGTCCAGACTGAATGTCAAAGCAAATTATTCCGTACGACTTAATGCACTGTGTATCACACGAATGTGAATACAGTTCTTTTACTCAAAGCAACATATTTGACACTTTAACCAGACAAGACAAATTAGTTCACAAATCTCATGACAGATATGGGTCAAACCCAATGTTTTATAGTTCCTCAGTTTCTAAAACTCCTGAAATCAGCAGCACTTGCCCAAAAGAGGATTGCGTTTTCCCTTTAGTCCCATGCAGGGTGACCCATGAATCTGTGCGACCTCTGTAGGATGAAGCAGAGAGACATTACTCATCCAGGCAGCCTCAACAAGTCCTCTTTCTATGCTGCCTCTCGACCTCAAAACTCCTGGTTATAAACTCAAACCCTTGAGGGCTTAGCTGCTTAGGGTGTCAAAGTGCTGATCTAGCATCACCTTCACACCATTTAACCAGCACTTTCATTATATAATTCAGAAGGTGAAACAGATACTAGAGGGTTATTATTATTTTAAAACCTTTTGCGGAGTGTCTCCCTCAGGAGACAGAGCCGAGGTAGAGTTCTGCAAGCTGACGCAGCTGAACAGACCAGAGGATCAACTGTTCATGTTGCAAAGGCCTGGGTGCGGTCATTAACGCTCTCACCAAAGGGTTTCCTTCCTTTCCTTGCTGTTTGCCACTCTGACTACATTCAGGACGTTTACATGAAAAATATGCACGAGTCTGACTGAAACCTGAGCCCGTAAAGCAAATTCAGCATTTTTGTTTTTTTCATACACTGTATATGTGAAAATAGTGGCTGAGAACATGTGAAAAAAAATTACATGTGTGGACTAAAGAATTATGGAGTTAAAACTGAAAATAATTTTTTCCCTTTTCCGGTGTGTCTAAAAATATGGCTTTGTGACAAACAGTGGTGATGGGCAAAGAGCCGGATCAGCCGGTTTGTTCAGCTCTGAAATGGCTCTTCATTTTACCACTTATACCTTTTATAATTCAGACAAATTTAGCACTGTTGTTACTTGTTTACACTTAAGTGACTGATGAAGCTAAATCAAATGTGTTTAAAAGATGATTAAAGCCACTATGAAAATAAACAATAATGAACTTGAGTTTTGTGCTGTAATGACATGTAAATATTAAATTAACACTAAATTACAAAGTATTTATTGCACATGAGTGGCATGTTGGCCTACAGCTGCTTTTAGTTAAATTGTATTAGATGTTTGGTTAATTAATGTTGTGTGAGAAATTGGCAGATTATACAAGATTTCTTTTTCTTGAGCTTTCTTGAGAAAGATTTTTTTATATGTATTGAATGTTTTATTTGATAAAAGATGGAAATAAAATTAAAAAATATATATATATGTGTATGTGTGTATGTGTACCCACATATAACTTAAATTATCCCATACACCCTTTGTATTGAACTATTCAAAAGTATTTAGAAAAACATTTTCTCAATAAATTTCCAATAGTTTCAATTGCGTTTACAGAGCCTTCTAACTCTCAGAAACCACCTACTATATGCACTGACTTGCTTGTACAACTGCTCTGCTACACAACGCAGATAGAAACACCTACAATAACTGAACTGCTGGATGCACAGTTATCATGTGTGTGTGTGAAGGTTGTTTGTGGGCCCTACTCCATACTTAATCCTGCAATTTCTGCATTCTGATTCACAGTTGTCTTCCTACACAGTCAGTCTCTCTGTGTAAAAGGGTGAAAATAACTCACTGTGTTGTGCTGGGACCATGGTGTGTACCCCACTGAACATGGGCCACAGAAAGCTGAGAAACTTGTCTTAGGAATTTAGAAAGAAAATGATAGACAATCAGGTTGAAGGTAAAGGCTATAAGACCATCTCCGAGCAGCTTGATGTTCCTGTGACTACAGTCATACATATACTCAGAAGTTCCCTAGATGTGGCTGCAAAAGGACAGTCCATGACGAATTGAAGAGAAGGATAATGTGAATGGTAACATGTAGCTCAGAACAACGGAAGACGACCGAGGAGGACACCACTGTTGAAAGCAAATCATACAAAAAGTAGAGTATGATTTGGCAAATAATGACGTGCCATGAAGTATCTCGGAGTGATCTTTGGATAGATGAGACAAAAATGGAGCCTTTTGCCAAGTCACATCAGCTCTATGTTCACAGATGCAATAATGAAGCTTACAAAGAAAAAAAGCACAGTAACTACTGTGAAACATGGATGAAGCTCGGTTATGTTCTGGGACTGCTTCGCTGTTTCTGGCACAGGGTGACTTAAATCTGTGCACAGTACAATAAAGTCTTGAGACTATCAAGGTATTCAAAATGTGCTGCCCAGCGTCAGAAAGCTTGGCATCAGCTGCAGGTCATGACACCTAAGAATGCCTAACAACAAAACACTGCACATTTCTGAAGTGGCCTTCTATGAGCACTGATCTATTGAACATCTGTGGAAGGAGCTGAAACATGCAGTCTGGAGAAGGCACCCTTCAAACCTGAGGCAGCTGGAGCAGTTTGCTCATGAGCAGTGGGACAAAATACCTGTGGACAGGTGCAGAAGTGTTATAGGAATCCCTCGATTGCAGTGATTGACTCAAAAGGTTTTGCAGTTAAGGGTACCAGGCCATTTTCATTAATATGAATTTTGTGTACTTTTACTTTTGTCTGGTTCAAGTTATTTCAGTGACCATTTTGGGTTTTTCCTTTCGTTAATGGAAGGTTAGTAACAATTTTCTCCATGTCTTTAAAAACTCTAGTCATCTTCAGCTGTCTTCCATTTACTGTGAGTGACTGTGCCTTTTTTGTCTTTGTGCCTTTGTTTTGTTAGCTAGCTGATATGTCTTTGTCCTGCAAAAAAAAAAAAAAAAAAACATACAGAAAAGCTCTGTTGATCTAAAATTCCTAAAAATGAAGAAATGAAATGAGGAAGAGGAGAACAGAAAGGGGAACAGACTCCTGCTGTGCGGCTGCAGGTGTGAGGAAGGAGAGAGACAGGGCGCAAGACTATAAAGTGATATTTTCATCCCTTTACACAGACTTTAAAATACATGTAAACATGTTAGTCCAACTGAAATTGCATTAAATTGAATTTCACATTCTTATCAACAGGTCAACTGGACCAAAACTAGTCTTGATGCTCTGCACACGTTCCACAGTTCCATCTTACCAAGCTTTGTCACAGAAAAATAAGAGAAGAAGCTGGTACACAGAAGAAAATGCAGAAGAAGAAAAAAGCAAGACAAAATTCAAACCAGCTGCCAGCTAAAGTTGTTTTGGTGTGACATAATAGATCAAGCAGAAAATGCCTATACTAGGGTAGTGGAGCACGACACACTTTGTTCAATAAATTAAATCCCTGCAAGTGCTTGTGCACTCATTGTTTACAAGGACTTACTTTTTTGTTCACCCCTCGCATACCTTCTGCATTTACCCTCTCCTGCCCTCTCTCCGCTTCTCTACAGGCTCCATTCCATCACTTGCAGCTAACCTACACACACATAAAGCATATACACATGTGCTCATATGTTTGGTTACTACTTTCAACCTGACAGATTCCTGCCTGAGACACAGGGCAGTGAAAGGCTGTTAACTTGGAAACAGCACACACTTGACACTTGCAACACCACGATTCAGCGGGTAAAAACACTGTCACCTGTTAGAAACACACTCAGTCCTGCAGCTGTTGCCATGACAGGTGGATCGCACAGTGAGCATCAGCACCTGTCGCATAGCCATAAAAATACCATATTTAAACTAAAGCAACAAACAAAGACAGGCTTTTAGGTTCAGATACTGAATGTACTGTGGGTATGTATATGCAGGTATATATGTATAAGATCACCTAACAAAATCTACAGTCTCAAAAATCTTGTGAAAAGTTTTTGCCATCAGACAGCATTTTTTCAACGTAAATCTCAAGTTTGTAATTTCTTCACTCCCTCTACCAAAGTCCATAGCAAAAATCAACATTTTTAGCGCGTGGAGACAGAGAAGCTGTCCTAATGCTGCCTCCTTTGGTATGTTTGTGTCACGTGAGTTTAGACATCAAAGATACAAAATCAAGGATCAACAGATCCTGCGTAGTATGATGTAAAATCACAGAATTTCTTACAGGAAATTGGTGCTGAGGGAGTAACTTCAATTTCTAGTCAGAAAAGGCTGCATAATGGCAAGATAAAGTTGGCAACAGAGGCTTAAGATACTATAGACTTAAGTCACCATAGATTTTATTAGCTGAGTCTTTTGTTAAGTAGCTAAGATCTGATTTACTTTGTGTCCCAAATGGCAGCCAGTTTTTCTGTGAGAATGGACATCCATGTTTAAAGCTGATTCCTTTGACTCAGTACCTCATATAACCACAGAGGAAACCTAAATGAACTCTTAAAAACACATGCTGTTACTATGTTCATTGGGAAACTGGTTAATCAAGAAAATGGTTTAAATGAGCTCAGCCATTTTTCCACTATGTGGATTTTTGCCGGGTATTATATTTGTTGAGGAATGCAGTTCCAGCACTGTGATGCGTACACACCAACACACATTGACAAAACTTACTGGCCACTTCCAGCGATGCATTGTGGCTGATGGCCTCTCCCAGATAGTTTCGGGCCACGCACACGTAGCTGCCATCATCTGGTTTGCTTCGCCGTCCGTGGACGATGCGCAGGAAGAAGAGGGAGCCGCTGGGCAGCAGCATACGGTGGGAGCGGGGGTTGTCGTGAGCCGTCTCCACGCGTTCCCCATCTTTGTACCATTCCACCGTGGGGGCCGGACGACCCTCAGCCTTACAGTTAAGAGTGGCTGGTTCCCCTTTGGACACAATGAGGTCAGAGGGATGCTCCACAATGCGAGGAGGGAAGTCTTCCTGACGAAGACGAGACCCTGGGGAAATGATGTAAGGGTGATAAAACAAAGATGAGGATCAGCTGCTGCGAGTGCCTATAATTCTTACTTTAAAACACATACATAAAAAACAACACAAACAGTGAATAAAATGTATCATATTATTTCTTCAGGCAATCGAAACAAATCGAAACAAGAAGTGCTCCAAAGGAATTACTATATATATATATACATATATATATATATATGTATATATATATCATTAGTCCTTTGCAGTGCCTTGTATTAAAAGTAATTCAGCTTGACATGATATTATTACCACCTAAACACATTTCATTCACTATGAGCTGGAACCTCTCAAGGCAATTTAAAGTCCAACACTAAAAAGCATCAGTGACATATTTAGTCATAAGAAATATCCATGAGAGGATATAGCCTCAAAAGAAATACACATTTTACCTTACAAATGAATTATAATACAATTGCAATGCTATCTGATCCAACTATTTTACTAATTAAAATTTTAAGCAGGCTGATAACTCTGCCAGGACAGCTAATAATGCAAGACCAGTAGTAAAATAATGCAATATAATGTGTGTATATTATGGATCATGAATGATTAAGGAAATTAAGAAAGAGGAGAAAATATAATTACATATCTACATGTTACTTCCCAAGATGCCGTCAAGGATACTCTAAGAAAAAAGATAAATGCTGTCCATCCTCATCATGTGCCCAATCACTCTCTTCCTCTCTGCTGGACAAACTCATACAAGTGCTGTTAGTGCTCAGTTGTCTGCACACCCAAATTTGTTTCTGTGTTTGTGCAAATCTATTTATGTTGCCATTGTGAACCAGGTTCACCACACCTAGGAGAAAGGTATCTCAAGCCAGCTGCTGAAATGTGAATCAATAGTCTGTCCAGTTGGTGTCCGCACTAACAACCACAAAATCACCTCTAATCCATGCTACACTGTTGATATGTCAATC
The DNA here is from genome assembly GCA_016785285.1 of Brachirus orientalis. Taxonomy (NCBI): domain Eukaryota; kingdom Metazoa; phylum Chordata; class Actinopteri; order Pleuronectiformes; family Soleidae; genus Brachirus; species Brachirus orientalis. The sequence continues at coordinate 1,244,263 of JAFBJR010000197.1, read as the reverse complement.
ACGTCCCTCCCCTCATGGTCTTTTCAGAGAAAGTGGGTGAGCTCCTGTGAGGCAGTGGACAAAGGAAAAAGCACCCTAATTAGATCCAGGTACACATGCAGTTCCAATGCCTCTGCACATACTGCATTCCCTCCACCACCCACCACCCACCACCACCACCCAACAGTCAAGTATACACACTAGCCCACCACCAAGCCTTTCTACACACATCCCCCACACAGGATCTCTCCTTTTTAATCTCCATCACTGTGCAAATGCTGGAGAGCCTGGTGTATCTGGTGAGTCAGGCACCATTACTCTGTTTTCAGTCATAAATAAGTACAAATGTTCACACATGGCATAAAAATGGGTTTCCTCCATCATATACAGCATTCAAACACATATTGACTTCAAGACCATTTGCAAGAACATAAAGATGTTTTAATGAGTCTCAGAGGCATTACTCTATGACAGCAAAGGAAGCTCTGTTTCCTTTAAAATGTCAAAAAATGAAAGGTCAAATATGCACTCTTGTGTTTACATGTCGTTACTAAAAAAAACTATATGGCTCATTCATTCCAAATCAGTTGTTTTTAACAGATCTTCTCTTTTTCATTCCTGTGAGGCAGCACAGAGATTGTATGGATAAATGACTGGGCCTCAGATGAGCTTCCTCTGTTTCAAAGACCATCAACCACCACTGGTCTGACTGTACAGATGTGCCATCAATGTGTTTTGTGTACTTTCTTCATAAAATATGATAATCCTGTTGTCTGCAGCTGCATTGTTTTATGTCTTTGCTGTTTTATTAACCTGAATACACACAGCACTTTAGCCAATGTCGTGTGTGTTCAACAGGCTCTGTGTAAGTGAGGGATGTGAATGTGAAAGAGGAAGGTAAGTCAAGGCTCAACTCATGCTGCTGTAGCATAAAATAAAATTTTAACCATTACAAAAAGGATATATGGCAATCAGAGTTAATACTGTGGCAGTGGCTGCAACTAAACCAATGTTGCAGTACTAATTATTGTAAAAAAGTGCTGCAACAAGAAAATGCATGGAGGAAATGCAGAATAATTGCCACACAACTACTGGTTACACGTGTTTCATAGCTGTGGGAAGATGCTTTTGCTGTCCTTTCATGCTGCTGCAGACACAAGCTTCACACAGCCTTCGGCAGGTTAGGCTTGAATGAGCCAATGGCCCCCGTGAAGCAGATAATCAGTACTGTGTCCAACAGTGATGAGCTCCAACCAATAAATCCCACGCAGACAAGTGTTTATGTAGATAAAGCACCTCACACATTCACTTAAGTGGCTGGGATTTTGATCCACAGGATAACATGTTTACACAAATCTATATAAACTACATTTCCTAAAGGCTTATAAAGAGAATTGTGATATGATTTAAGAGGTAGAGTGCAACCTTCTCTCTTAAATGTCTGGAACAATAAGTGCACATGGATGTAGGACTCTCACTATTGATTATTTTCATAATCAATTAGTCCAGTGTTCTTTGAACCCTTATTTTAGTGTTGGTCGTCTAATGTGATTGGTGTATTTTAACAGCTCTTTATCAATCTGTTTTTAATTCTGCAGATTAAAAGTTTTATAAAATGCGGAAATTAGTGTAAAAAATGTTTCCTAAACCTGAATATGACAGTGGCAGTACTTAATTTATTGTCACTGAGGAACACAAAGGAAAAAAAAAATCACATCAAAACCCATGAGGGTTAATGATGAATGAATGAATAATTATTCATCACATTAAATGAAGGGTAAAAAAGGATAAGAAAACACAAATAAGAGAATAGCATCTGAAAAAGAGTAGACAGAAGTAAAATGTAAAGTGCATCTGTACCTATTTCTTTCTACCATATTAAATATGTAAATGGCTTCAAATATAGTATTGCACAACCAAAAACCAAAAATGCACAAAATATTTTTTTTTAAAGCTGATGTACAACCCTATCTAATCAACTCTGTCAAATGTTACTTTCATGTCACATTTGTGAAATATTTCAGTTCGGTTCAGTTTTCTGAAGTTTAAACCAAACTTAATTAAAACGTTTTTAACATTCCTTATCAATGACATGTAATACTGGTTACATTTCATAACATTTGCCAAAGCTGCGTGTTTTTTGTTTGTTTATTTGATAAAGTGAACTGTCACAAATCCAGGGTGTTACTTGTGATGCGGATTATTTTATAAATAATCTAAAACCCTTATTAATTCTTAATGTTACACCATTAAAACAAAAATATTTAGCTATCTAAACAACAACAACAACAACAAAAAAATCATTAATTTAGCCATGAGCAGAAACCATAAATATTTAACTACCGTAATATTCCACAAACTGTCCGATATTTAAACCTATGGAAGAACAATACAAACAAACGAGCTGCTGTGGCCTTGGGTCCGTGTTCACAGGCCACCGTGTTTTCCTTGTCCTTAATTGTGTTGGGCTGATGCCTGAGGGTCTACGCAGCTCCCTGAGCTGCCTAGCATTACAGAGAAGCTACAAGTGAGTCCCCAGAAGAGCATGGGTTTATCTGCAAACAGCCAGCAGCCAGTGTATAATCAGTATGCAAAAACATGAACACAGACGCACAATGGAGACCATACACAAGGAAGGTCATTTTCAACACCTGTACCCTGACAAAAAAATCTCTCTCTCTCTCTCTCTCGGTCTCGCTCTCTCTTTCTCAGGCATCCCTCAGGCTGTCATGTCCTCTTGTGAAGATGGAGGGGAAGGAGGCCGATGAAGAGTTACTGACACAAAAGAGGCATCAGCATGTCTGCAGTTTTTGTCTCAGGGAGGAAAGAGAACAGAATCTGTCTGCTCCGAAACTGTGTTGTTAAAGAGCAGTGGTTCTGCATTGGTGTCATTCATCCGTTCTAATAGGCTACATGTTGAGCTGGGCTCCAATTTATTTTCAGTTCCTTATGTTGTGTATAGCAACATGCAATATATTATGTTGAAACGGAGACATTTTACCATTTCATGAAAAAATACTAGTTTGTTTTGAATTTGATGGCAGCAACGCATATCAAAAAAGTAAGAACACAGGCGACAAAAGGCTGGCACAAATGGCAAAAAAAGTAGCATTTGGCCATAATTAGGTTAATTGGCAACAGGTCATTAACATGACTGGGTGGCATTTTTCCTCAACATAAAATTGCAAAGACTTTGAAGATCTCCCCAACTACAGTGTATAATATCATCCAAAGATTCAGAGAATCAGGACGAATCTCTTTGTGCAACAGACGAAGCTTGAAACTGAATGCTCATGATCTTCAGGCCCTGAGGCAGCACTGCGAAGTCTGTGAAGACAGTTCGCATTGCAATACACCAATGCAAGTTAAAGTTGTATCATGCAAAGAAGCCATATGTGAACACGAGCCAAAAAACGCTCTTCTCTGGACCAAAACTCATTTAAAATGGTCTGAGGCAAAAATGGAAAAACTGTTCTGTGGTTGAGATGAGTCTAAAGTTGAAATTGCTGCTACACATTGGTGAACATCACCCTGTTCCACCTGTTTCTGAGATGTGTTGTTGCCATCAAATTCAAAATGATCTAATATTTTTCATTAAACGGTAAACAGTCTCCATTTACCATTAGATGTTGACTGTAACCCATGTTTTTTATATATATATATATATATATATATATATGTATCGCTTTTGTCTTATTCTTCTGTGTACTGGCTTCCAGAGCACCGGGGTCAGAGTGAGTCTCACTCTGGTCATGTAGTACATGCAGTAATAGTTCGACTGTAGGATAGAATTATTGATAACTTTTTTAAAAAAAAAAAGTATGTTGGGATAATAAGCTACAGGTATTCTGTGGTTTATTCAAGAAGGCATGGTGAATATGTAAAGCAGGAAAGAAAGCATGAGGGGATGAATTATAGGAGGGAGGGTTTTATAGCAACAAATCACTAGTGCAATGTGACAAATATGAGTATAATTTAATGCAGCGTTGGCGGTCTAACATCATCCGACAGCAGTGTCATTTACAGTACAACACTGTATCTATTTAGAATGCATGAAAGTGAAAAATGCACCACAGGCAAGGCGCAGTGCAAGTTTCATTTTGCCATGGACGTAGGAGGCAGCAGCAGCATCAGACGGAGGAAAACTGATGTGCTGGTGATGTGATGTGAGGTCCAAGCTTGCAGTGGCCGAATATATGATCACATGAACAGACCTCCACAGGCTGATGATGCAAAAGAAGCCTGAGAGAAGGTTACCAATATTGTGAATCAGGTTTGCCCTGAGATACTGAAAACCAGTGTAAAAAAATGGTTCATTGATGTAAGAAGAAGGGCCAAACAAAAGCTCTCTGAGCACCGGAGGCATCAGCAGCACGTGTGCGTAAAGGACGCATTGCCAAGCTCGTGGTTTGGCCCTTGTCACTAGTGTTTGCATGTGAAATGAACTTGTCTTATCCAATTGAATTATGATCATTTTGGCATGTAACTCTGGATTACACAAAATCAAAGTGAATTTGTTTGATTAACCCTCTTCCGGATCCAACCGTGAGTGCGAGGAAGAGAAAGAAGGAGACTACTTCAATAAATCAATAAAATTGATGTAAACACCATTTTGTTTCATGGGTGATTTTATGTATCTTTAATGTGATTTTATGAGAAGTCAAATATATACTCACTCAATGATGCCGAGGCTGTTTGTGGTTGGCTGGGAGAATTGTGAAGTTTGAATCACAGTTTCAGCTGCGTTAATGAAATTCCATTTGGCTGAGCCTCCCCCCTGCTGCGCCGCCACGCCCATCTCTGCACACCTCGAGCTACCAAATTAGCTGCGCCGAATGTAATTACCACTGCGCGACCTGCGCTATGCTGTGCAGCGAAATTAGAGCCCATAAGCACTGGAGCTGCGTCATGCGTTTTAGCTGCTACAGGTGAACGGCTCCTTAAATGGTTTTATTTCTTCATGATACAACACATCAGTGCTGAAATTTCAACCAATCAATCGATGGATTATGTTGGCTTGTCACTGCAGCCCTTGTGATGCGCACACCAATCTATTTCTGAAGGCTCACTCTCACCGTTTTTACACTTTTCAAATCAAATCCACTCTAAAACTGAAAAATCTCTAAATTCAGCTCATCATAATTGACTCTGTGACATTCATTAATGTGGAACACAGCAGACTTAGTGCCAGTCTTTGTTGCTGCTGACCGTGAGACACAGTCAGCTTATTCAGTGACTCTGACACAGTAACTACCTGAGCCGCAGTGGTAGGGATGCCAAATCTCCCCCTGTAGAATTGTGGGATTACCTGTGTTGAAGTGTTAATGCCACTCTGGACGCATAAACAGTAACAGCCTCAGCTATTAAAGGCAGGCCAGTTCTGTTGAAGGCCTAAAAGTGTGCAATAAATGGAACAGTTCCTGTGTTGTTAAGGCTGCACTTTCATTTCTTTCTTTTTTTGTGAAAGTCATTACTTTACTTTTTAGTGTGACCCATGGCAGAGACGGTGGATCAAAGTCCACACTTTTAATGCTAAGGTAGAAAGAGAAGAAACAGTACAAGAAAGGTAAACCCCTGATTGTTAACTCGTAATTCTCTCTTGAGTGATTATGAAAAGATTGAATTTGAAAGTTAAAAGAAGTTATAAAAATTATATCTTTTATTGTGGTTTTAAGATGTATACATACATACATGTATATATATATATATATATATATATATATATATATATATATATATGTGTGTGTGTGTGTGTGTGTGTGTGTGTGTATGTGTGTGTTATTCCAGCTGTTTTAATAAACGTATATGGAAGTAAATACCTGGGATCATTCAATTATGGATCAACAGATAAGTGGAGATTCCAACCTCTAACAGACAAGTTTTGAGACAAGTTACTGAAAGTAAAATTAAAACCAAGTCAGAACATTTAGTGTAAAATCACTCAAGCTCAAAATTAAAAAAAAACCAAGGATACTAAGCAGCTACAATATCACCTTGTTTCCAGTCACTCAGCATCCAGGGACAGCTGGCCCACTCCGGTCTTTTAAAGATCTTGGAATTTATATTGAAACCTACATCATTTACACGTCACATATACCGTACATATGTCACACACATCAGTACCTCCACCTGCTGAAGAAACGTGGGACTTTTAATATCAGCAAAGATATTGTAACCCTGGTTTACTGATCATTCATTCTCATCTTCAACATCTACTCCCACCAAAAACAAAACCAATGCCTTCTGCAGTACTAACCAGGCCAGGAAAATAATTAGCTCACCCCAAACTCTCTTGAAAGACTCATACAACCAGTGTGTGATCAGGAAGGCCACTGTAATCAGGGAGAACCCCTCCAACCCCTTCCATCACTCCTTTCAGCTACAGGTACTGTCGCCAAGCAGAAGGTACTAATTTTCACTGGCTCGGAAACACTACTGACAAAAAATAATAAGTCCCATCTGAAAATATTATCATGAAGAAATACCAAAGTGGTATTGATTGTAAAAAAAAAAGTGTATAGTTCAGTGCAGTCGTCCTTGAAACCTACGTGAGGTTGGTCTGAGTTTCCACGTTGGGGGCCGTTCACTTCACGGTGAAGTTGGCATTTTTTTTTACTTTTACTTCCAAATTCCAGTTGCTTCATTCTAAAATCCATGTGGGAAGCCGTGCCAGATGTGGTGACATTTCCTTGCAGGCAATCCTGACATATCATGCTCCCTGAAGGCATTCCTGACATATCACATTCAGGAGAATGGGACAGACGGACAGATGGACAACAAGCCCACAAACATAATGCCATCGGCTTAGGTTGCATTAAAAAAAAAACAACCAAAAAAACTTAATTCTCAAATGTGTAACTTTTTTGTTGTAACACATTTATACACCACATCCTCCCTGTGAAAACATGTTCTATCAAGCAATACTATCAAACCTGAATGAGGTAGCATTTGTATGTATACAGCAGCAGTGTAGGGGGCGGGTGGGCACCAGAAGCAGTAATCCTGTCAAAGCTTCTTCCGAGCAGAAGGATTTCACTTCTGAGACTTTTCGTGGATGCTTCTGTGTGTTTTCAGTCAATCCAACATGTTTGAAGTCGTCTCACTTTACTAGCGCAATGTTGCTGTTGGCTCCATCTGCGGGATCTAAACAATACTGAGAAGTACTTAGCGAGTTGTGCGGAGCTGACGTAACTCAGCAATGAGTGAACTCACTTCATGATGATTTTAATGTAACAGCTATGGACTGCACCTTTAAAGATAAAGAGGGAAGGGTTTTTTTGGCATTGCCCTCCATAATGCTCTTCAAAATAATGTAAATCAAGTGATCTGAGAGAGGGGGGGGGGCAGCCTGTGGCCTAGTGCAGTGCAACTTTTAATATTAAAAGAGACATTTTAAGTCCCCTTTCCACTCAAATGAATTGAATCTGGAGCCATAAAACCTATTTTATAAATTAAATAAAGAAAACATCACATAAAAACTACAAAAAGAAAAGTATTTATATTTCATTATCGTATTATTAATTAACAATGAAGTGATGAAAAAACACTGGCACGTGTAAGCGTGCTTTGAAACAAAACACAGAACTATGTAGACCTATTTGAGTAGCCCCATTGTTTAGGGAAAAAATATCAAAATAAAAAGTAACCCACTTTAAAAAAAAAAATAATAATAATAATAATTTGGATTTTATGTTCATGCTTGCCAAAACTTGCTGGCATAATTATATGTATCCAAAAATGAACTTCAAATGTAAGTGTAGGGAATGGTTCTCCACAGTTAAAAGACAGGTTTGTCAAGTTAGCATAAGGATTGCAAGCCCCTGGCTTAGTTGAAAGGGTGGTTGCCAGTTTGAATCCCAACAGGTCAAGGGCTGGGATACCCTGAGCAAGTTGTCCAGTCCCCATTGTTCCATTTGACTGGGGTAATTATAAATGGACCTTAGGCAAGGGGGGGCCACATCCAATATCCCATTCCCAAGTCCGGACAAATGGAAGGATTGTGTCTAAAATCTCTGCCAAATCAAATATGTAGATGACTTGCAGGGGATCTGCTGTGGCGACCCCTAGAGAGAGGAAAAAGCTGAAGGCAAAAAAAGGTGATCTAAAAGAGAGAGAGAACAACACTTGTGCACTCCCACTGTCGCAAGAGACTTTGACCAATCACACGGCAGTACAGAGAGAGAGATAATGAGTGCTCCTATTGGCTGTTCCACTACACCAACACTCCAGAGCCGTTTTGCTATTCAAGCACCAACAACTGTCTGAGCTGCAAAGAAAGTGTACAAGGGACAATATCAGAAAAAAAGACAGGTGGAGAATAATGCAATAAAATATGTTAATATGTGGAGAGTTTCAGAGGTGACGCGATTGCCTCAGGTCATCTGACAAACATGAGCCGACGACAGACGGCTGCAATCCCAAGATGATTGAGTATTTTAACATCCTGCGGACCTCCACACTCATCTATTTTCCAGCAACTGTCCGGCATTTTTAAGTTGTTCTATATTTATAGATGAATATGGAATCAGGTGTCAGGAAATCAAGTGTCAGACAGGAAGTAAGTAAGTCACCAACTTTGGATTAACATAAATTGAAAGTACCAATTTCAGGAAGTATCAAGCACAAATCTACACTGCAGACAGAATCGTGAGTCAGTTTTCAGCATTTCCTTCACAAAATATGCTTAACAGACATAAAATACACACCACAAGTATTATTAGGTGACATTATAAAAGTGTTTGGTTCACCGCACTACTTTATTTAAAGCCCATCAGATTGTACAGAAATGTCATACAAACGTCCAATCCTAACAGGTTATTTGAGGGCCCTGTGAAAACAAAATCAAAATCATAAAAGTCTTCTACATGCTCAAACACAAAAATGTTTTTTTCCCAGACTGAGGACAGAAAAACCAGGTAGGCTATCCATAAATTATGTCGATTTTAAAAAGTCATATTGATTGACTTGTCTTCTTCATGAAGGGTGAGAAAAAAATGGTTTTGTGTGTTTTTTTTTGTATACACTTTGAATGACATTGAGGAACTTACTATTACTCAAATGTATACATTAGATTTAGTGATGCTGCACTCACACCTACATACAGTATAGCTTTAACACTTGACAGTGGGTGTGTCTGACACCTGCTGCTGGACGGACCGTGGACAACAGTGGGTTTGCTAATGTGTCCATCATTGTTGGGTGCACTGTGTCGAAACAAAAACACCCTAACCCTAACCCCAGCAACAGGAAGAAGGGCCTTGCATATAATTTGAGCCTAAAAGCATAAACATGATTGATGATAAATAAAACATGATGATGATTGATTGGCTGCTGCTTGCATCAGTGCAAGCTCCGCTAACTCGGCAAAGCAAAGGAAACAAAATTAAGTGCAATGTTTGGTGAATGAACACTTTAGTTTGTGCCTCTTGCCATATTCTTTCATTAAAGGAATGGTTCTAACATTATGAAAAATGCCTGTTTTTTTTTCATTATTCATTCATTTATTCATCCTCTTCTGCTCTATCGTCCACATGAGGGTCGCAGAGCTGCTGGCGCCAATCCTAGCTGACATAGGGATAAAGGTGGGGTCACACCCAGGACAGGTCACCTGACCATTGCAGGGCCAACACAGAGAGATGAACAACCATTCACTCTCCCATTCACACCTATGGGCAATTTAGAGTGTTCAATTAAGTGAGAGGAAACTGGAGATAACCCAGAAAAACCCACAAGGAGAACATGCAAACTCCACACAGAAAGACCCAGACCGAGGTGCGAACCAGCGACCTTTATGCTGTGAGGCAACAGCGCTAGTCACATGTGCTAGTCCCATTATAGTTTGTAAGAATAATAATTTCATTGATTTTCAAAGTGCATTCTGACACACAAAAGGACAAAACACACACGAACACACAAAAAAACATGAAAGTCAAGTCATGAGAGCAAAACTGGTTTCATACCAAACAACAAACTATATTACAACTTCTTTGCTTTCTTAGTAAATGATAATTAAAAGACCAAAATCCTGCAATAACATAAAACTATAGACAAGAGCTAGCTATAGCTACAGCACACAACCCCAGCCTAACAAGAGGGGATCCCGTTATTTATTTATTTATTTATTTATTTTTAATTAATTAGTTAGGGAATTAACAAACAATATGCTGCATATGTGTGAAGATTCTCATTCATCCAGGTCATGGTATCCAAAGTGTAGTAAAAAAACTACACTTTGAATATGCTGCATAGCATTTTCTTTGATAAGTGTTGATAGCATTTTTTTTGTTTGTTTTAAAATTATTTAACTTTCTAAATGAGCCAGAACTCTTTCCAGTCACTATGATAAGCTAAGACATGGTAAGCGAAGCTAACTGTCTCTTCCACAGAAGACAATCAATAGTCTTGTCTTGCTCTCAGCAGTTAAACTGTGAATGCAGAAAGAGAAAAACTCAGTAGAAGATAAAGTATTTGTGTTGCTAATCTCTTGGAGACATGTTATCCAAACACACTTACACATTTATTTGCAAGGTAAAACAGGGAGCCAATAAATAGCAGGAATTCTTTCTCAGGCAGTATAAACTGCAATTAAGTGAAACAGTTGAACACTGTCATTTACTCAAGTATGCACGGGAAGGAATGTGTGTGTGTGTTTCCATATCTTTGTGAGGCTCCAACAGGGTGTCTATCACAGTCCCATATGTTCCCTTTAAATGACATTTGTACAGTAAATTTACATCACACAGAAGTTATGATGCCTGTATGTGTTTTCTTTCTGCCAGACCCTTTTTTTCCTAACAACACAATGCACAATGCAGCAGTCTCTGGAGGAGAGTCAAGGTCACGGTCAATGATAACGCCTCCTAACTGCAGCAGCCAGGTGTTCAGCGCAAGATATGAGCAGACTGAAAATGAGGAATATGCTCCACGGAGGCTTAAGAATTAATCTTGCAATGTGTGGTCTAACAACTCGCAATATTGATTAATCTGTCCTCTATTTTTTACGAGTAATCAATTGATCATTCAGTCTTTAAATGTCAGAAAATACAGAAAACACTCTTAGAATTGCACATCAAATTCTCATGATGATTTATATTGTCAATCAAATAGTAGATTGACAGTGTATAGATTTTATGACGTTGCATTGGGCTTAAAGAGTTTTATAACACAACTATTATGAAAAATAAGCAACAATATCACTGGATTGCCATCTGTTTAATGCTCAATGGTTTAGCAAGCAATACAAATCCCCATGGGCAGGACAACCATGGCTCTGGTTAGGTCACCAGGTCTCTTTAACTGCAGAGTAAATACATGAGGCTGACTATGACAATCATAATCACTAACAATCAAGTTTTTTCTCACCTTATAGGTGGTATATTACCAGCAATTCATACTACACATCATACTGCTCTATTTATTGATTATTATTGATAGAAAATAATAATGTGAAACAATAACATCTTAGCCATCTCTATATGCCCTATGTCCTATGTTAGCTTGCAGTGATACCATGGAATAGCCTCAGACTGAAGTAAATATTGTTTCAATATATGAAAATCATGTTCTTTTTCATCAAAACCAGCTGCAGATGCACAGATCGAAGATGTCTCTCTCTGCTCAGTTTCAGCTGGGCAACACAGCTCTACAGTCATATGGATATTGACAAGGAAGTATATAATATAATATAGTATATTAAACATAATATAATAAAAGAGAATGGAAGTATGATTATTTACGATAAAAAGAAAGGTTCTAATGGTTTAAAATATATTCATAATCTGAACTCTAATCAAATCATCATCAAGATGCCTGATTATGTCACATATTGGCAAAAGACAATATGTGAAAATGTTTTGTTTTTAAAATTGTTGGCTAAATTATATTGTAGACCGAAGTGTCTGACAGGCAGGACCATATACCTCCTGTGTTTGAGATGAAAAACACATCTGGTGTAAATGCCAGCAACTCGTCTGAGAGGCTTATCCTCACTTCATTACCCGTTCAGTACAAAGGAAAGTGGTTGAACAGGCCATTGACTGTCACTCAGGCAAAGCTTATAAGTCAAACTTCCCATGAATAGAGCAGGAGCTGAAGAGGCAAAACTATTGATCAAGTTCCCATCAGAGATAACTACGACCTCTCTGAGACCAGACATCGTCCTGTGGCGGTGGCTAAGAAGGAAGGACATGTCATGGGGAAAACAAGGGTCCTAGGGGTAGCTGCAGGGGGCGGCAGGGAAACGTCCACCACCGTGAGATGTTCCGGGAATAATTGAGCGAAACATCAATGAAGGGTGGCTCCCGGCTGAAGACCCTGCAACTACCCCATTGGCACCGTCGGAGGTGCGTCAGGCGGAAACGCCCTGCAGGAAGCACTGACCTGTGCTTTCATCTAATTGTTAAATGAAATCCACACTAGTTAAATACTAGAGCCTTACTTATCTCCTTACCAGTTACAGTGTTGCTCAGAGTCATTATTATAATCAGCTAAAAATAGTTCATAATGTACATTTGACCATCTGCAGTCATGTTTTATTTTTATCTCCTTAGAGATTTCTAACATATAAAAGTGTAATTTAACCTTTTTTTTATTTCTAAAATCACCAGATTAATAGATTAATATTACATTTACTACATGCTGTGTCATCTGCACATCTGCATGACCTACACTTTTTTTCATTCTTAATTACGCTGCTGCTAGTGGCAGTCCAGATGTGAGCCGAATGTCATACTGTGACGGGACTAAATATTTATTCTGTGTGTGACTGTACTACCCATATACTACCCATGTTGTATAAGCACTTTAAAATAAAAATAATGTGGTTTTTGTAGATGTCATTTACACATGAGAAGAGCCTTGCTTTAGGGAAGCCACCGTCTTGCACTGCCATGATTTTCTACAGGGGCCTACAAACAAACCAGAGCATATATTTTGAGGCAGGACCATGGTACTCAAACAAAGAAGAATGAGTGCACCCACAAAAAAACATCTGTATCTGTGGAAACATCACCAGGTCACCATAGTTCACTGATGTGCCAAATGCAGGGATAGGGGAGGGACAAGTTGCAATCTCTGGTCACTCAACCTTTAAGATACAAAATGATTATTTTGGACAAGCAATATCATTATTGCATTATTGTGTACATACAGTGTATGTATGTAAGGACAGAATAATGCAATAATGATATGATTCAAAATTACCCCAAATGATAATTTTGTATCTATACACATACATATACAGTACATACAATGTGTAGACACTAACAAACACACGTAAAGTCAAAGACAGAAACCAAGCTTCTTAACCAACCATTTAAATCTCAGTCACAGTCTCTGTAATGAAATGCCACAGACGTGGATGTTTGTGGACTACATTAACACTAAGAGCTTGATAGTCCAAGAGAGTAAACTAAAGCAGAGATTACAGGTCAGTGCTGTGCAGATTCACTCAGATATTTGCAGGCTTTGTGTCATAACCTCGGAATTCAAAGAGGAATGGGTCACATTTAATGCTGCTCTGCTATAACCTACACTATAGTAGAAAAACAAAACACATCTATGGCATTAATCCATCTGGCTAGATTGCATTTCTAGCAAAAGCACACAATTTTTCAGCATTGTGGGGCATTATCCTTAATCTATCCTTTCCAAGGTTTAGATAAATTTTGCTCAACATAACGGCAGCATTACTGTGTAACAAAACCTACCTGGCACCACCTTTAAACCTCACTAATCATTTCAAGCTGATGAGCACATTTCATTAAATATTTAACTTGGTATATATACATATATACTGTATGCATATATATATATATACATAGTTACATGGGCATCTCACGAGGGATCGTGGCAACAGGTAGAGGACAAGATTTATATTTATTTTAAGTCAGAAACAGAAAAACACAATTTACCACTTTAAGCTTACTGTGCCTAGGCCTGGGTCTTGGATAGTCAGAATAGTGTTGGTAAGATAGTTACTCTCACTCATATGTCTTTGGCATCTGTCCAAAGATCCAAATGGGAATAGGGTAGCATCCAATCTCCTGATGGTGCTAGCAGTTAGCTTTAAGATCCGAATGGAAGTAGGGTGGCGTCCAATCCTGAGATGGTGACAGAGGTGAATCCAAGGCCAGAGATCCAGGTGATGATGTAATGTCCAATCCCGGAAAAGTCTGTAACTCCATCCAATGCAGTCGCACTCCTTTAATCCCTTCCTTCAGCTGTCTTAGTGTATTGTACCTGTGCGGCTTCAGAGAAACCCTCAGCACAAGTGATGGGGGGAAACACTGTTGGTGAGCATGAGTCCTAACAGCCCTGAGATGTGAATGTCCTGAGATGTGATCTGAGCAGGTGGAGCAGAGGGAGGACAGTTGACGTCTCGGAGGAACTTAATGGTGAATCATCTGAAGCGTCTCTCCACACCTTCAGTTGGGCAACGCGGTGGTACATTAAGTCTGGACACTTTCTTTCTTTCATGATCAAACTGAGTTGAGTGTCTTTCATCCAATAGATATCATTGACAGAGTAGGGTATGCAGTCACATGAAAGTAAAGTTGCAATCAAGATGAACAGAATAAATACAAAATGAAGAACAATGTCTATCTGTCACTATATATAGACACAGTACCAGTCAAAAGTACACCCTCTCATTCAGTGGTTTTCCTTTTTTTTATTTTCTACATTGTAGAGTAATACTGAAGACATCCAAGCTATGAAGGAACTGGAATTATGTACAAAACAAAAAGTGTTAAACAAACCAAAATATGTTTTATACTTTAGATTTTTTTATAAGAAAGCTTAGGACTCGATGCCACACACATGGATACTGAAATGCTTGGAGCTGTTTATTATCAACAGGACTCTAAGGACCTTCAACAGGAATATACCAAGGAGATCTGCTGTCCCCCCTGCTGTTCTGCTTAGGCCTGATCCACCTCAGCCAGATCATCACAAAGAGCGGATCTTCTGATACCATTTCCAAAGTGGGACAACATTTAGCCACCTCCTCTACATAGATTATCTCAAGCTGTATGCCAAGAGTGAGTGAGACATTGACTCACTGATCCATCTCACCAGGGTCTACAGCGAAGACATTGAAATGTCATTTTGACTTAATAAATGCAACCAAACGATATTAAAGAGTGGGAAGATGATCAGAACTGAGGGCGTGGAACTACTTGAGGGCAACATAGCAGATGTTGAGGGCAGTTACAAATACCCTGGGTTCCCACAAGCAAATGGGAAGCATGAAGAGACCGCAAGGAGATCTGCCACAACCAAAGTCATACACCAAGGGAGACAGGTCTTCAAGAGTCGGAGTGTAGTCAGGGACTACAGGTTAGAAATTAGCATAATTGCTGTAACCTGGCTCAATACATCTTTTCACATTTTACGAGATTAATGTTCTTTTGTGCATTGTCCCTCTTTCTTAAATAAACTCCTCCTAAGAGTCAGCTGAATGGTCAGAACAAGATCCAAGCCATTAATACCTACACCCTGCCAGTGAAAAGATACCCTGCTGGCCAAAGAAAGAGATAGATGCCACTGATATCAAGACAAGCAAGCTCCTCACCATGCATGGAGGGTTTCACCCTAAGTCCAGCACACTGAGGTTGTACACTAAGCAGAAGGAAGGAGGCCGAGGACTAATGAGTGTGAAAGCCACTATCCAGGATGAAACCACCAACATCCAAGAATACATCAAGAAGATGACCTGCTAAGTGAACACCTCAGGCAGCTGAAACCCAGCAGAAAGGAGGAGCCAGAGAGGCAAATGTAAAATGTTAAAAACATACCAATGGCTGGAGAGAGCTGGACTGAAAGACAGCACAGAGGCACTGATCATGGCGGCACAGGAGCACTAGATCAATAGAGGCTGGGGTCTAAAACAACAAACAAGACCCAAGGTGTAGACTGTTCAAAGATGCCCCTGAGACAGTTCAGCACATCACAGCAGGGTGTAAGATGCTGGCTGGGAAGGCATACATGGAACGGCACAACCAAGTGGCTGGAGTAGTGTACAGGAACATCTGCACCGAGTTTGGACTGGAGATCCCAGGATCAAGGTGGAAGACAGCTACGAAGGTGAATGAAAACGACAGGGCTAAGATCATATGGGACTTCCAGATCCAGACAGACAAACTGATGGCTAACCAACTGGACATATAGGCAGTCAATAAGCAGCAGAAGAGAGTAATAGTGATAGATGTGGCAATCCCAAGTTACAGCATCATGCTTGAGAAATACCAAGGGCTGAGAGAAGAGCAAGAGAAGATGTGGGGAGTAAAAGTAACTGTGGTCCCAGTGGTGATAGAAACACTAGGAGCTGTAACCCCTAAACTGGGAGAGTGGCTCCAATAGACTCCAGGGACAACATCTGAGATCTCTCTCTTAGGAACAGCCATGATACTGTGCCGAACCCTCAAGCTCCCAGGCCTCTGGGCTTGACAGAGAGACAAGACTGCCCAAGTGGGCGAGAGGGGAATATTTTTTGGGGGGAATCACCACAGTGGATCATCTACCTCCATCTTTTCCTCTTCTGTTACACAATGTGACCACATGTCCACCTTCACAACATTCTTGAACCTTCTCTGTGGTTTTCTAATTCCATATTCTTTAACCTGAGCTGTTTCTTGAATATGCTCTTTTCCCGTCCATCCTGGTCACGCCCAATGAAAATCTCAACACCTCCAGCTCTGCCTCCTGTCTTGGTGCCACTGTCTCCAAGTCCTACATCATAGCAGGTCTCACTACTGTCTTGTTGACCTTCCCTTTCATGTTTGGTCTTTCATCTTTGCAATTATTAATTAATAAACAACAGTTAATAAAGTTTCTGTATGGTAACATTCAGGAAAAGTAACACATGCACTCCAGACAGGAACAAGGGAGCCTCTTGGGCACTGGCAAAAAAACAGAGATGCTCAGTCTTGAATTTTGTGTGAGGATTCTCTGAACTTAAACACCCCGCACCATGCTCACAGCACTCCAATGACATGTTATGATTTACTGGATGGTCCACTCACCCACCATATAGTATCTGTTCTGGTAGTGCAGATGGATGATTCCAATGATGAGCATATCATGTAGAAGGTAACTATGAATTAACAGTGTTATTGTTATAATTTTACTATAAATTATGTTTGGATTGTACTGTACATATACTGTATATTCTAAAATCAAGTGATTATTTTTAAGGATTTTTGACAAGCTGATCAAATTATCTGACTCTGTTTCCAGCTCAGTAATGATGCTCACTGTTGGCGGCATAGGACAGCAGAAGAGACGGATTGCAGCTACTAATATTTTCATAAGTTACTTTCTCAATCAATCCATTTTGCTTGTCATTTTGGCCAAAAATGAACAAGTTATTCTTGTTCAAAACACTCAAACACCATTAATTGACTATTAAAATAGTCACTTAGCAATTATTTACTAAACACTGCATGAATTAATTGTTACTCCATTACTTGGAAATCAGGTTAAATTTCAGCAACAGCAACAGGCATGTGACACAGTGGCAGCAGTCAAGCCAAAGAACCAAATGCAAATCTTATCCAAACACAGCTGTTACTGCTGCTGGTGCCGCACCACTGAGTACTGCACTTGCATTGAAAAAAAGAATAAATAAATAAATGTAATTGACCTATACTCTAAGAGAACAAGCATACACTACTTGTATTTTCTTTTCGTTTGCTTTTCAGATGCTGGCACCTGCACGAAGCTGCAATTTTACAAGTTGCATTAAATTTCAGCAACAGCAACAGGCATGTGACACAGTGGCAGCAGTCAAGCCAAAGAACCAAATGCAAATCTTATCCAAACACAGCTGTTACTGCTGCTGGTGCCACACCACTGAGTACTGCACTTGCATTGAAAAAAAGAATAAATAAATAAATGTAATTGACCTATACTCTAAGAGAACAAGCATACACTACTTGTATTTTCTTTTCAGAAACTCTGACAGTAAAATCACTGTTGGTGTATTATTTCTGTGGTCTGTGGGTAGAACTTCAGTCACAGAAATCAAAAAAATGAAAAATTAAATAACAGATAAAATACGTGATGGACTGGCGACCTGTCCAGGGTGTACCCTGCCTCTCGCCCCATGTCAGCTGCAGCTAGGCACCAGCGCCCCCCACGACCCCCCAGTGGACAAAGCAGTAGAAAATGAGTGAGTGAGAGTGAGCAAAACATAGTTGTAGAGTAATGTAGTAAATGGTGTTCAAGACAAAAAAAATGCTGTGCTACTTCGGTGTTTGCTTTTCAGATGCTGGCACCTGCACGAAGCTGCAATTTTACAAGTTGCAAAAAACACTGAAGTGGAAGTGGCAAAGATGTCAGAGTTCAACATGGATGAGAGCTCAATAAAATCTTCACCACTTTGTTTTTCTTCCACTGCCAACATAGCTGTGTCACTCACTTCCACTGAACATCATTTTTGCTATGTTCTAGACCAGGGCTGCCCAAATTCTTCCCTATAATGGGCCAAAAATAAATTCTGTGGGTGGGCTGCAGGTTGTCTGTGGGTTGTCCCCCATATAAAACTTTGGCCAGAAAGTAAACTGCAGCCAACCCTTGGGACAGAAACTCTGAGCGGCTGGTGCAGGCTGGCACAGAAAAATGCGGCGGGCCAAAACAAATTATGGGGCCCGTGGGCAACCCTGGGCAACCCTGTTCTAGACTAATTGCTCATCAACTCTTTTTTTAGTTTTGTGAAAGACTGGAGTTTGTAGACTTCAATCCATCTGTTGAATTTATTGATCAGGCACAAATCTTCACAGTTTATGTAAAGTATTGAAATACGAGTGCATTCATACTGCCATTGGCTTTTTTGGGTTAGGGACAGCTTTTGTAACTGGTACTGTCAGGGTCCGGCTTCCTGACTCTTATTTTGTGCAGCCTTGGTTTTTTTTGTAATTTCAGGAGGCCTGACCTGGCAGCTGGGCGGAGTCTCCCCTCCACACACCTGCTCCTCATTCCCTGATTTGTTTGGTGCCTCTAAGAGCCTGGTCATTGCTGCAGCAGGTGTCAGCACGTCTCACATCCTAAGTGGTACTCGTTCGTACTAGATCGGTTTAGTTTTGCTCTACACTTCATGTTGTTTTTTCATTCAGATTTCCATTCCTTGTTTCCCCGGGAGACCTTCGCCCCGCCAGCCAGTCAGTCTCCTCGTCTTTAGTTACTTCTTATTTTGGCTAAGTACTTTTGTTTGATTTTTTTTTTTGTAAATAAATTACTTTTGGAAAATTGGAAGATGTAAATAGACACACAATAGCACAAAAATGATTTTGCACCAGAATGCGGAAATTTGCTTTTGCTGTGGCCACAGCTTCACACAACTGGAACTCAAATTTCACTACCTGACCACGCCCCCCCTGAATTGCTCCACCCACGCTCCCTCCCTCCTCCACACCCTCACTAAGCTCTCAGCTCACTTCTTGGCATTTTTTTAAAATTAGGCCCTGGACACAGTTGGCCTCAGAAGAGGGGGTTTACGTACACTTTAAATTACCTCATTACACAGAAACAAAATACTCATGTGGCAATATCCACATGAAAATTAAACAAAATCAGCCTGTGATTATCAAGTGATATGAATTTGTCCTTATATAACTTGCAAACTTTAGTTTAAATTATTTTTTTGTTGGCAATTGAAGCATTTTTTTTTTAAGTTGGTCAGCTGTTTTTTTGTGTGATGAGGCGATTTAAACTGCTCATAAAGCAGGGATTCACACATTTATCTGTATTAACAGCTTCTGATTTGGCAGCACAGTGTTCTGGTGAATGTTGACACAAAGTATATGGTGAAAAGCCGCAGCTTTCCAGCTTTGGTTTGTCATGTTGTGTGGATCGTGTTTGAGGTGTGGGCCCAGATATGCCTCTCTATGCTCTGGTGATTATGTGGTGTTACTATGATAAAAAGTTATTTTCCCTGTGTCGTCATGGTCTGCTGGTTGAAGGAAGCTTCCATTCTGCTGTTAAATGTAACTGAGATGATATGAAAAGTGATTGTTATAAATCAGCTCTAAAATCTGGCTGCAGTCAACAACTGTTACCAGTCAATATGGGACCAGTGACAATAAAGCTGTTGTTTGAAGAGAGGAAAAAGCAGTTTCTTTGGCCAATTTGAGATAAGGCTTATATGTGCCTTTACTTCAAAGTCACAGGCAATGCAGACAAAAATGTCTGAAAGATTAATTGTGTCTGAAGTGTCCTTTTATCTCTCTGTTCATAAAAACAGGCTCTGAATGAAAGTTAATTGGTCTGTTTTACAGACTGAATGTGCATATCACAATTACTTCCTTCTGCCTGACACTGTGGCTCTTCAGCTGTTTTCAGACATAAACATTTATGATGATCGTCACAGTGAGATGTCTTCATCAGGAGAACCTGTGGAAGATCTAGGCAAGGAGGTGGTGCCTGGCCTGAGCATGTACAGTTTGATGCATGTAGAGTATCCATTGTTTCCCTGCATATTCTCATTTGGGCTCACCCCATCATTACATTAACTGGAGATTAGAATAAGGAGCTGGCAGGAGAATCTGTGGAGCGATATCTGCAAACATTTCCTTTTAAATACAGCTAATATCCATACAGAAGACATTTTTTTATTAGGGCTGACAATATGCAGGTTTATTTGTTCAATTCAATTCAATTCAATTCAATTTTATTTTATTTGTATAGCGCCAAATCACAACATACATTATCTCAAGGCACTGTACATAGTAAGGCCAAAACCTTTACAATATTACAGAGAGAAAAGAAACCCAACAGTTCACACAATGAGCAGGCACGAGGCAGTGGGTGGGTTTATTCACATGCTGAGTGAAACCAACTGACTCTAACAGTGAATTAAATGCAGAATTAAGATTTTATCTGTCCTTAGCACTAACTCTGTTAAGAATTCGGAAAACTCTGACAGAAACTCTGTATAAGGTGCAGGTGGACGATAAACAGTGACTATCAGAACCGGTTTCTGTGATTTTAAACTAAGAATAAGGCTTTCAAAAGATAAGTATTCAGGTTTGGACTTGGGGTTAATAAATAGACTAGTATTTGTTGTAGATGTCTGGGTACTAAGTAGGTGGTGGCTTAAAGTGGGCAAATTATACAGGTCCCATATGGTTTCAGTAACATGTACCCCACATGGGAAGCTCAAACATGGGATGGGCCCCCATGGAACCACAGACATACCTGACTGAGACCCGTATTGTAAGCCCAAATATAACCGCGGGATTCCACTGAATGTGCCTCCTTCGCGTAGTGTCTCTGTCGTGGCAGCAGAAGTGATACACATCTACTTTAGTCAATGTGTCCCTTCCCCCAACTGCGTTTACCTCGTGTGTCAGCTCGGTCATTGATCCATCAGTCTGTTGCTCTCGCAGAGAATATGCAAGTGTTCTGTTTTTGCCAGGTGACAGAACACAAAGCTTTCCAAAATTCAGTACAAGCAGGACAGGAAGTCAAATACTGATACAACATTAAGGATCCATTTTTGTTTTCACAATAAAAGCCTCTATGTTGACACCATATTGTTCATTTAACTACATCAACAGCACCCTTGCAAATCCAGGGTTCTCTTCTCATTTCTCACGTTTACAATACATATGTCATTTTTGAATGGAGCCATCACAACATGCATGCAGTGGAATCGCGGGGTTATGGGGCCCACATGGACATACTGGCTGGGCTACAGAACATTATATTATCTAACAGGTGTTGTTATTCTTTGTGCTGGAATCTGAAATATTTTTCCTCAATAATGAACATGGTATCTCTCTTGATAAACATCTTTTTAAAGGGTGAAATCTTCTTCCATAGATTTGTGTCTCTGGGGGAATCTTATGATACATAGTACACTAAAAAAAATACCTGACTAATGACTAATTACTGACTAATGAGTGTGTTAGTCAAAATGCTTGAGATGCCTCAACATTTCACTCTCAAACTAATGAGAGTAACATTAGAAAGCCCCTCTCTTTCTCATTCTAATAAGAAAAAAAGGACACTCAGATTGGCTTGTTGATCCAACTGCTGGCTTCATCTCCTCCTGAAGGCTTACTGAGATGTGATAACCCAGGTGAAGGACTACTGCAGGCATTTATTTGATTAGACTGTGCCCTGATCAAGAAGGTTATCGCGACTCATATTCCTAGACTTTTCGATGATTATAAAAGTAATCTCCGGACATACAATCAAAATCTTTCTCCGATCGTTGAGGGAAAACCTTCAACTCATAGCGCTCATAGCGCACACCATGGGGTTGATTCACGCTTCCTGTGTCTGCTGGTTTGCAGTGGTCAGCTACGGTCCATATGCAGTCCACTTCTGAACACACTGTCCAAGTTGATAGTTAGGCTCCAAGTAGAACAATACATCCCATCATACTACTTATAGTACACATGCACCAGAATGTTAGTAAGCAATTAGTAGGGCTTAACATTTTGGTAAAAATATCTAAATATCTAATTGTCTGATTGTCAAGGTTCAGTTCAATATTCACTCTGTAAAGTTAAAACTTACTACTGCAAATCTGTTAATTGTACGAACTGTTTCTGACAAAATATTAAATAATAATAATAATTAATTCTCAGCCTTTGCCATTTTTCTGTGTTGCATCAAATTACAATTTAAATTTGAAAACGATTTATTGTTCAGCCCTACCAATGCAGACCCTCAGGGTAGGGTGATGGATCTGTGAGCACATGGACACAGAATGGGTAAAGTAAAAACAAGACATTTGCATTGTTCAACCATCTTTCTTCCATTTACAAATATTAAAGGTTCAGTGAATGACAGTTAGTGACAGCTAATGTGAGCGTGCTTATTACAACAAACAGTGGACTACTTTTCTCACTCTTCCCTTTCCTAATTGCATCAGAGTACATACCGGAAAGGATGTTGCAATATTAAGTTTCTGTTTCTGAACACACACTCTAGTGTTTCTGTCTCTTCTGGCTGCTGTGGAAATATGGCAGTGCAAGTTGGAGGCTTTCATAAACCAAGGCCCTTGCCAAAGTTACATATATAAAAGATTTTTAAGGCGAATAAGCATACAAACATAAATTTAAAAAGATTTTGTTAATATTTTACATTACAGTACAGTTTCTTATAGAGAGGTCAAATATCACATTATTTCTACAACAATTTCCATATTGGTAATAACATATATCATTGCAGTATTAATAGATAATGTCATAGTAATGCCTTGATATTTCCTTTATAATACCCAGGTAAAAGCCAGTATTGAAAATTAATGTAGGCCACCATCAGACACACTTTTACATGGAAATATATCAAAAGTGATAATTATCATTTTCCATTTTTACTGCAAATTGATCACTTGATTATTGCTATATAATTACAATGACTTTGGCATAATACCTCCTTTTCTGGAAAATGACCAAATTATTATCATAGCCTTAAATATTGTTACTGTACTGTAATCTAAAGTGTTACCCAGGAGTCTAACACGCCTTACAACTAAATGGAACATTCTCCAGAAAACCTATAATTGACACAACTAATTAATTATGGTTAACTACTATATACAGATAATTATCTCACACTGAAATGCTCCACTCACACTCCTGTCTTATTCCAGGGTCACATGAAGGCCTCACGTCTGTATCATTACATCCGTTCAAGTAAGCTTCTATTGTTGTTCCTGCATGTCTGTGAATCCCGTCCTACGGAATTTCAAATGTCATATCGCTAATAATAGATCTGCTAATTAAAGCAGTTTAGGTTTTTTGGGCTCTTCGGTGAGGCGTGCTCTGGTGGGAAAACAGTTCGTTATGCTGCAGTGTTCACACGGTGAGGCCCTCGACTCTTGTCGGTGATGGGAGGGGCGCGATACGAGACGAATGAAAGAGAGAGTGAGGGAGTGGAGGAGGAATAATGTGCACTCATAACTGCTATTTGTACAACACTGCAACATTATTTTATTGACTTATCTTGGATTAAATGGTCACATTCTGATCATTCGGACTGATTAATATCAACCATGATGGTACATCTATTTCCTGTGTGAATGTAGGTAAATAAGACACCAAAAATTAGCTGCCTGACTGGAGGCATGGAGGAATCCTTAGGAAGCCTCTTTGAGGTCAAGCCATGCAGTGACCTTTAAAGCCGTCCTTTCAAAATATTAATTTGCCAAGTAACCCAAATCCTGGAGGAATACATCATTATTCCAAGAGCATGTTGCTACCACGGCAGCATTTCAATCAATACCAGCTCAGATGGACAAATTAAAGGTTCATGTCAGGTATTTTGAAGGTCCTGTCCATATGAATCTTTTTTTTTTTTTTTTCTTTGTCATGGAGGACATTTTAATAAAGCTTAATCTAAACAAGTATACATTACAATTACATTAAAAGAGACAGAACGGACCAAGCCAGAGTGGACAGACCAAAAAATCTCTAAATGCAAGAACATGATCACACGAGCGACGACAAAAACCAGCGCGAGACAGAGGTGGGACTATGGCATCATCGTTTTAACACGTAAACACAAGGGTGGCGTTCATATTCACTTGTTTTTGTGTGGATAATTCTGATACAAAATAATCGATTCTCTCAGTCCATCTTGGGATTAACCTGCTTAGATTTGGATATTAATCACAACATGTAGATGTGGGATGTCTGGTGTAAAATTAGCCTCAGCTGTGGACACTGACCTCAGAACATGAAACTAAGCCTGAAGAAGAACAAACAGCCTGTGGAAAACCACAGACCCATGGGAACGTCAGATCTCAGAGGCTGTAGTCTAATAAACAGATGAGCACAGATAGTGTTTTTTTCTGACATATATTGCAATTTGTGATTTTATTTGGAATATACTGTGTGTGTCGTGTGTGCGCGTGTGTGATGCTTTTCATGCATACTTTTTAATAAAATCAAGTTTCACATATGCATATTATGTTATGTGCCTTGGGTCATGCTTTGAGTTGCTGTTACACAAATAAAGACATCATTGTGCTTTAAGAAGACAGTGTCAAACTTAACATTTAAAAATGGCAGCTGAATATATTCTGTGATTATTATTTTTTTTTTTTTTGAGGTTGAGCAGAAAAGGTTGAAGGAGGATGCTTCAGGCAGAGAAGCTACAGAGGCTTTGCAGGAGAGGCAGATAGTTATCGATCTTTTTAAGAATGCAGAGTTGTGTGTGTGTGTGTGTTTGTATCTGAGTGTGAACACGTGTGTGTGTGCCAGAGTAAAGGTGTGATGACCTGTGAACCCCCTGGCCCACAGGCTCTTGTTAAAGCTCCGAGCAGCCTCCTTTATCCCAGAGGTTGCTCACCACACTCAGCCGTGCACCACCACAGGAAAGCAGTGAGTAAACAAGGGAAGCAATTATGTATCACAGCTTTCAGCAAACAATCTGAAAGCAAACACACATCGAAAACAAGCTTTCACTAACATCATTATGTATTCATGTATGCACATTCAGTCAGACCCGAATAATCCCTGCAACATCTACTGAGGTTTGATAGGCAAGAGAGATACGGTCTAGGTTATTCTGCCTCAACAGTTACTGGTGCAGAAAATACAGTTCTTATGTGCAGCTTATGGAAAGGCTGATCTTTAAGTTTAAAATTTAAGTTCAAAATTTAGGGCTTTAAAAAAATATGGATGCAGTGCTGAATATTTTTATTCCACCAGTTTGGTTGAAACGGGGACCAAAGTTACAGATACAAAATAGGAACAAGTATAACATTGTCAGTGAGCTCCAGGGTGTTGTTGGTGTTTCTTCCTTCCTCTAACTTATTTAGTTATCGTCATAAGGAGGTACTGTTTTCATTAGCATGGGCTTATCTATACGTTTCTGTTAGCAACTTCCTCTCTACAATTTTTGATGGACCAATCTGGATTAATTGTGATGGTAGGTGATCATCCAAGTATGTTTCCATTAATTAATGGTAAGCATCTACACAAAAAAAAATATATATATAAAAATAAATTTATTTTTATTTAAAAATATTTATTTATTTTTTTTTTTTTTTTTTTTTTTTTTTTTTTTTTTCAAGAAATCCCTGTCTCATGCTGAGTAAACCTATTATTTAAAAAAAGCTGTAAAAACTCATCAGATTTGAATGAAATGTGGTATGTGTATGCAGGATCAGACCCTCTACCATCAGATTATGGATTACAGATTTAAATGTAAAAGTTCCGATGTGTATATCTCAGTGACATCTTAAAGGATTTAGGAGGAATTTTTGTCTCGTTTATCAAAATGTAAACATTTCAGGTGCCGGTATGTAAAGATGACAAAGGTGCTAAATGCTCTTGTTTCCAGTTTGTTCATAATTAACTCTCTAACTAACGGATTAACTCAATTAACAGAGGTGAAAAAAACACACCGCAGGATAGGCCAGCCACTGGCAGGTTTTTTGGCAGGCTCACCAGTCCATGGATACATGCTAATTTTAGTGCGAACGAGACTTTTGTAACCTTAAAGCTAATTAAAGCTGAAAATCAAACCTGTCTCAGAGTTGCTGTCAGCAATGAGAAATTAAATTATGCATGGTAAATTAGGCAGCACCCACCCTGCCCGTCTTTAAAAAGAGTAGTTTCGGCAGATTCTCAGCAGATTCAGCATGAATGAAGATGAAGGGGCAACACAGGATGACGACATTTATCTCTGTTTCTTATTCCTGCCCGTGCATTTCGGCAAACAAAGAGCTTTCACTGGAGGCACTCTGCCACCAAAATGGTCTCCAGTGAAGCTTATTAGTTGCATTATTTTTAACAAAGGCAGCGTCGTTGGTGTACAAAGATGTCTGAACAGCCCCATCATCCGTAACAGAGAAGTCCTCATTAGCCGTATGAATCAGCCCATCGCTGTCACCACCACAAAGACTGCAGGGATGCTTGTTAGCTTAGGGGACGTCACAGGGGGCCAGCCTTCCCCAGTCAAGCCATCATACCTAAGATCCTTTTCTCTGACTAGTGTCAACAGTCACTCTCTTGCTGGCCGTGAGTGTTAGTCGCCAAAGCAGCATGAGAAAGTGCATGTGAACTGTGACCTGTGCATGACTAACTCCAGCAGGTCAGCCAGATGTCTCAGTGAAACTGTTCCCTGTTGAGTTATTGCACACACTAGTGATGGAACGAGGCCGCATCGCTGTGTTCTGCTGGTTTTAGAGCAATTCCTGCACTGACCTCTCCTCTGATGTCACATGTGTGAGGGTCTATAAAGTTAGAATACTGGCTGGTACAGTTATGAAGCACCAACACCCATTCGCTCTCGTATTCCATTCTAATCTCACAGAAATCCACAATAGCATAAGAATGGGTTTTATCTGTCCTTCATCCTAAATCCTTTTCCAACTTGAACTGTACTGCACACAGGAGCTGATGGTCAACTACTGCTGCCTCATTTTTGTCACTTTGGTAAATGTAAGCAGAAGTTTTTAAAACCCTGAATTCACAAAATAAGACAATCAAAACAATATGACAACTGTCCATGTTCTCTATGGACGTAGGTGTTGAAGAGTGTGTGAAAAGCGACACTTTATTTTTTGAAGATGCTTAAAAATAAAAATGATCCATTTTAACAAACTCCGACACTGACAACGAAGGCATGAGTTGACCATGTTATAAGAACACAGCACAGACCATTTGTTTATTTTACCCCCATAAACACAATCCATGAGATAAAAGGCCATTTCAACAGCAACATATGACTTTAATGGCAAACATTTAGATTATTATGTATCACCCAATTACTGCTGGCAGATTTATTAGGCAGACATTAAACTCACAGCCATGGGGAGTTCCAGTCTCAATCTGCCTCAGTCAAGACCCCATACAATGGAATGTAATTGTATACAATGAGCACAAATAGTTGAAAAACATGTCACTATTTGGGATTTTACATTCAGATGGTGACTCACTTGAAACATGGCTGCCAAAAGGAGCACAAGGCGAAACAGATTTTAGTCACTCGTGTAAAACAATCTAAACTTTATGAGTTCTATGATATCTTAAAAAAAACAGCTTTCTCAGACTGGAAACTGAAGTTACTGCCACTTTGTAATTTGCTTACTTTCCGCACCAAAGTGCATGAAGAAAATCAGCGATTTAACATCACAGCACACAGGATTTGAGCCTATGCTTCAACCATACACTGCTATCATTAACTTTAAGAGAGTTATTTCGTGAATTCTGTGTGTTTTCTGCTATTTTGTGAATGGATTTGAAATCCTTCATTTGGGATAACAAACGTATCCATGGAGGCAGCAGTAGACCAGCGGCTCCTGTGTCCCTGTAAGCTAAAAATGCTTCTTTTTTTTCTATGGACTTCAGTGCATGAGAGCGAGTGGATTGCAAACTTCAGTTTCTACCTGGAAAAGTAGGCACTGATCATGTCTGTGTACCTCATACAACCACACAACACCTATACTGTAAAAAATCCCTGCAATCCAGGATGAGATGAAAATGTGGAACACATATAAAGCCACAGGTTCAATCAGGACGACACTTACATTTACTAGACAGATAATTTTTTATCTTAACTCAGTGGTCAGTGGTAATGGCCCATGTCAGGGAACTTCAAGCCATGGATGGGGTTTGATTCAGTCTTGACCTTAATGTCTATGTGGCCGGCTTACAGTTTAGGAAAAGATGTGATGATTAGGTCCTTGTGTTGCAGCTGCATTTACAAATGCATATACTGCATAATGGTAAAGGATCAGAGAGTTTGAGGGACAATGTGTCTGACAGAAGGAACAACATCCTCAAGTACTAAACCAAATTTATCTGTCTGGAAATTTAGAAATGGAAAACTGGTGTCATGCATATCGGCAAGATTGAGTATGTTTCCCTTTTGGAATTACCACTGATGTTTAAAGAAGGACTCACTAAAAGGCCGTATTATATCCACATGTAAACACTCTACCACTCCTGCTCCACATCTTGCTCTAAAGACAACATTAATAAGATTTTTTTCATCTTGGTCATAAAATAAACGGTATAATTTTGAAGAACGATGGCACATCCACATCCATCTATGATGTACAGTATAGGGACACAATTTTTTTCAGTCTTCTAACCTGAAGGGTGAAAAATGGGGAAAAAAAGAAATGTTAAAAGACAGTCAAGTACCAAACAGAGTGAGCCATCACTCAGTGTCAGGCAGGAAGACTGCAAACATTGTTCAGTCTGTGGATACTGTTCATGTTACTGGCAGCTGCCTCTGTCCAGGAGACTGCAGTGCCAAGAGGGGATGTGAGGCATTCTTCAAATGTGTGCTTTCTTCTGTACCTAGGTCTGTGCCACATAAACAAATGATCTGTGCGTCCGATAATTAGAGCAGTAGCCTTTCTGGATTACTGGTAAGTCTTATGAGAAAAACAAAGCTTAGTCTATTGGCATACACTTTAATCAAAATATGTAAATGCTCAAACAAAGATGAAGCGTTCTGTCATCAGTATTCCCCAGGCCCATTCATGGGTGTCACTAAGCGATGTGAACCGAAAACCCAATTTGTACTGCACATGTGCGAAGTATGACTACTGTTATATTTTGTTTTTGGTAGTTACTTTTATAAAACAAGTGTTTTTATCTTTTTTTTTTTTTGCTTTCACACACTGTCAATCTGCACATGTCCTACAGTCAGGTCCACAAATTTTGGAACGTCGACACGATTCTAACCTTTTTAGCTCTATACACCACCACAATGGATTTGAAAAAAAAATAGAACAAGATGTGCTTTAACTGTAGACTTTCACCTTTAATTTGATGGTATTTACATCCAAAACAGGTGAACGGTGTAGGAATTACAACAGTTTGTATGTGTGCCTCCCACTTTTTAAGGGACCAAAAGTAATGGGACAATTGGCTGCTCAGCTGTTCCATGGCCAGGTGTGTGTTATTCCCTCATTATCCCATTCACAAGGAGCAGATAAAAGCTCTAGCTATATGTCAGCAATAAGAGGTGGCTAATTACTGCATGTCGAGTGGAAAAAATGTTGTCTGCCCTCCAAAAAGGCACTACACTGACTTCATATATGTCAGTACATCCTGCCAGAGGACTGCAGTCGAAATTCAAACCTGCTGTATAAAACTGGCACACTTCAAGGAATGCTTGTTAGTGTGCAATGGCATTATACTGTGAATAAATAAATAAAGTAAGTGAATGAAAATGTGAGTTGGTGTATCCAGAAATGTAGCCATGATTTGATAGAGGTCGAAGGTATTTGTCAATCTTGACAGTGAGACGTTAACTGTTTCCTAATGAATCCACTTTGCAGAGATTCCAAGAAGATAATATTACAATAAAATACACTCACGCACTCTTCTTCTACTGCCCTATCCTCCACATGAGGCCTGTGCTAATCCCAGCTGACACGGGGTGAAGGGCAGAGTACACCCTGGACAGGTCGCCAGTCCATTGCAGGGCGACACTGAGAGGCAAACAACCACCACACCAACTGTGTGGCCCAGTAAAACAGAGTACAAGACAATACAAAACCAAGGCCTATTATACTGATACACCGACGTTCAATCATGTAAATCAATAGACGGCAACAGAACATGAACTGGATACCACGAGAAAAACACTGAAAATATCACATTTCCAATGACGACATCATGGAATTCTGCAAATTGAGTAAGCGGATTGATATGGAAATAAAATACTAAGGTTGGCTGGTTCTCTAAGCATATGCATAAAGTTTGAATTGATCTCAACAATACTGTCCACACTGTTTCTGTTATTGAAACACTGAAAGCCCAGCAAATACAAGAAAAGGTCAGAATAGTTTTTTCTTATTAATTAATCAGTTAATTATTAATCAGTATTGGATGATTATTGTGTCAGCATCTGCCAAGTCTTTGTTCAAACTTTATTTTGATCGCCTGTGCTGTGTATTTAACATTAAGTTTAAACTTTATTTTTATTTCAAACATAGTGCAGGGCACTACAGACATGCAAATTGGGGAGAGAGACATATTTTGAATATCACTGTAATTCATCAGAAAAAAAGAAAAGTAGCCACCGGTAAAACATATTTCAAGTCATTTACAATGATGCACTTTGTTTTCAAATGTTTTCCTCTGCTACATTTTTGCCATAGCAGCTCCACTTTCGATGTCGCAGAAAGGAAAACAAGATAATGACAAATTAACATACTACAATTAACGTTGATCTTTAATCAAGGACATGTTTCCCTTCAATATTCCCCTGGGGATCTTTTATCTATATACCGTTTGATTTTAAAAGTAAATTATATGCCCAATTTCAGATTAAAAATACAGCATTCGGTTATATTTTGGGTATGCTGAAACCTAAACCTAAATGAATTAATTTGAAACGTCTGGACCCACAGGTAGTATGCCATGGGCCCCGAATCGGGTCACTGACCCAATTTTGAGAACCACTCATTATCTTTTCTCTTTCAGAAAACACACACACATGCACGCACACACACACACACACACACACACACACACACACACACACACATACCCTTCAATGGTCTTTTCCAGAGTAAAGTTAATATCCATGAAACTGATTCTATCACAATCATTAAACAACATGCTCTAACATGATTCCCTCTTTTTTTCCCACTCAGACACAATTAATTTCCACTGCTGCCTGCATACAGTAGAAAACGCTGTGTTTCACTGATGTGCAGCAATTGTAGAGAGAGGGGTCACTCTCTGCTCTGTCTCCCAGCATTGAGTCAGGAGATACACACATTCTGCTGCACCGAAGTAAAGGGTGCATTATCTTTAAGATGGCTTTATAGCCCTTTTTTCTGTCTGAGACTAATACCAATATCAGAACCTTGAGTACATATCAATATTATTCCTAGAAACCCCTTCAAGCTGTTAATATCACACTCATGATACACATTTTACCACTTAAAACCATAAAACTACTGAATCAAAAGCCCTCAGCATGACTCAGCTAAAACTTATTCTTACTCTTACTCTAAGACATTGGACTTAAAATTACTCACAAACTTTAACAAAATTAAAGTCAACCTTACTCACACAATGACAGAGGTCTCTGTTCACAGCCTGAGTTTCATAAACATTGATGTGATATTTAAAGCTGTAGTGCAGCAATGTCAAATATCAACAAGTCAGTTAGATTCAAACTTTCGTCTCATGAGACGTTGTCTCTTGGTTTTTCAGTGGAGCAGGGTTGAGATCTCCCGTGACATTCACACACTGCATGCAGGAAATGATTTGTTTAGTGTCACGGCAACACGAACATTGTGCTAATAAAGTATCCACGAGAAGGTTCAGAGGTCTGATAGTTTTGCCTGACAGAGCCTGTTTTCAGATGAAGGAGGCAGAATATGAATGTTACGTTGTGTCTATTCCCAAAGGCCAAATAGAAGGAGAATAATGACGTCAAAAAACACATCAAAATGTAGGCACCGCAGGTTTAATATATGTACAGGATTTCGAAGTATTCCTTTTTTCTGATATCAGTCTAATGATTTTGAACTGTGCATTTTACATGAGAGAAAATATAGTTTTGGTTGTTTCTTTCCAGACTCATACACAACGTACTGTGCTAAACTTCTTCATCTTAAAATACAATTAAGCCTTTTGTGGGACTAAGCAGCTCATACCTGAACAGATGTGTAGAAATGCCAGTAAACAGTAAGGTGCCGTCCAACAGGCAGGCATCATTCAAATCAGCTGGAGAACCGTGTAAATCCAGTGTTTTGTTTGGTTTGGTTTGGTTTGGTTTGGTTTTTGCTGTTGCTGGCTGTTGCATTAAAATCGTAACTTTTGCTAGTTGATGTTATGGAGCAGGATGAGGATCAGGGTCAGGACCAGGATCTGGGTCAGGATAAAGATCAGTAGCGGTCAGGCTGGAGGAGGAAATGTGCAGAAAAGTGTTCAGCAGCAGCAGCAGCAGCAGCAGCAGCGCTCCTCTCCGAGTGTCCTCCTGTCGGAACCAAACTTCACAGCATCAGTCCGTGGCGTCATCGTTATTAGAAGTAATTCACTCCACTTGCATTTTCCTTTTCCACTCGTCACTCCCAAAGGCTGGCAACTTCGCGGAATTCATCGGCCATAGCAAGCGATAGTAGTTCCACTTCACAGGAAGAATTAGAAAGCATGGAATGCACGGAACGGGACGCGTCCACTTTAATGGTTTAAATGTGCAATGGCTTCATCTGGTCCCCTCTTTACTTGGGTTTGAGGTGACTGCACGGCGCGGGTTGGATGAGGCGCCGTGCGTCTCTGCGCACTGATCCCCTGCTCCACTGCTCCGCTTTGGCTTTCCCTCAGCAGTCAGAGGCTTTTTCTGCTGCGCGCAGGAGATTCCTGCGCGTCAGGCACCATTTAACCGCACGCGGATCCAGATGCAGTCACAACCGCTTTTTTGCATAAGGGCTCGTCTCTTATGAAAACGACTCAGGCTGCAGCTGCCTGGACAAACCCAAACTCCAAACTACTGAGTGGTGTCAGCGAAATATTCAGATCACCCCGTTCAGTCAATGTGTAGTTTATTTACCGAATGAATCTTCTTCTACAATCACCATGACGCGTTCAGTACATTGGTAGGTCACTATATCTTTTCCTTGGGTTAACGTCATTTTGCAGTATTTTCCTTTATACATGTAACGTCACAATATTTTTAGGTGTAAATATTTTTTCTTCCCTTTAACTAAAACAATTATATTACCATGATAAAGTAGTATTTTCCTTTTAAAAAATACTTCACAGTATTTTCAGGTATAAATCCCTTGAAACTTACAGTAGTTTCATATATGAATGTGATCCTGGAGTACTTTACTATTTCCTGTGTTTATACTTCATCTTTCATTGTTGTGTTATTACTGTGATTAAGCAGTATTTTTCGTTAAATACTGAAACTTTTTTTTTTTTTTACTTTAACTTCACAGTGTCTTCCTGTATAAACAGTGATTTCTGAAGTTGTGTAACACACCGCTGTGATTTATTGGAACTTTGCTTTGTAAATGTGCCTGTATGCCATTTTAATGTGGTTTAGCATATTTTTTTGAAATACTATAGTTATACTGTAACTTCATTTTGGTTTAAATTTTGCTTAACTACTGTAGCCAACTGTAGTTTACACATTTTTAAAAGATAACTTTAGGGGAGTTTCCTGCAATAGCCACATATTTAGTAATTTAAATAGTTGGTGAAATATTGTCAATGATCTCAATTAAAGCATGTAAATTCCAGGAGACAATTTGTAGAAATGGGTGTCTGCACTTCATATTGGATAGTATGTGACATTGCTTAATGTTTATACTATAAATCTCTACATCAAGGTGTGCACTTCCCACATGTCCTTATTAAAGCAGCTCATACAGGGAGAAAATATATATATTGAGGCATGTAGATCTACAGTATATGTAGAGAAAACCGGCAGCAGCAATGTGCGATCTTATTTCCACGAAGGGGAAAAAAATATCGATTAGATTTTCCCTTGGTGACCTCTCAGTGTACCACTGGGAAATTAAAACAAAGCCACTGTGAATTTTAAATGGATTATAAAAATAATTATCAAACATATTGTGTCTTGATATTAAGTAATAATCACAGTAATGTAATCACATTAAATCGAACGGAGTGAGAAAAATGTATCCACCCTGAAGTTCATAATTGTATCACTGGCCAAACCTCAAATATGACTTCTATTTTCTGAATGTGTCAGCACTCCCTCTGCTGGCTGCAGGGTGCAGCACATTTTAGTTGGAGACCAATCTGTTCTATTATTACTAATACTACTACTATTGGTAGTAGAAGAAGTAGTAGTAGCAGTAATAGTAGTATAGTTGCTTACTTGTGTTTTCAATAGAAATGTTTCAAATGCGTGTGCTTTTATTGTGAAATATGCTGAAACGTTCATAATCCTGTTTACATCTTGTTTTCTGCCCACAACACACACTTTCATAAATGTGCAGACAGGTTGCATTATACAATACAAAAGCATGCAAAGGTTAGTAAAGGCATATTTATATAAGAAGTATTTCTATAGTAATTAGCAAGAAAAGAAAAAAACTTTTTTTTTTTTTTAGAAAATTGACTTATGTCCCACATGGAGACAAAGTACAGATGCTTGTATAGACCCGTATGTCACATTTAGATCAAACAAACAACAAATATTTCATCACATTTGGATTTTCTTGTAATTAAACAGGTATTGAAAAAGTGTTTCTTTATTTTATTATTGTTAATTGACCTGCTGCATCTTCCATTGTGTCTCATTCTGAATTTGGAGACTCATTAGTCATGTTTTATTTGACTTTTTCTTGCTGTGCTGGTGACCTTCTCCTACAGGTCATCACATTTCATTTAATGCAGACTAAGGGTAATGCTGTAAAAACAATGTATAGTCAATGTCCCTGTACAAATAACAATAAATAAAAATGAAAAAAAAGTATATTTAGATTAGTAGTGACTTTCTATAGTGTGTCATCTTTTCAATATAATGTTTCTGTTCCTACCCCTCATTGTTGGATTTTTGGATTTTTTCACTTTGTTAAATACCCTATCCCTGACCCTTCCCCTCTACTTTCTTTTTTTTTTCTTTTATATTTTTTTCCTCAAAAAACATTTTATTGAAGACTCTTTTGCCATAGACCCCAGCACTGCATTTGTGTCCATATTGTTG
Source organism: Brachirus orientalis (assembly GCA_016785285.1). Classification (NCBI taxonomy): domain Eukaryota; kingdom Metazoa; phylum Chordata; class Actinopteri; order Pleuronectiformes; family Soleidae; genus Brachirus; species Brachirus orientalis. The sequence continues at coordinate 1,208,665 of JAFBJR010000197.1, read as the reverse complement.
AAAACCTCCTACAACACAGTTTACAGCTGTGTCCTTTAATCAGCCATGGTGGATCCACGCAGAGCCATGGCAGTTTGTAAACAAGCAGTAAAATACGGAGAATTACAGCCTCATCAAAGGCACATTACTACATTTGTAAAATATGCACTCTATTTTTATTCATCTCCAGCCTTCTCATTTCTTTCCTGTATTTTCTTCTATTTTTTTTCCCAATTTTTTGATTCTGTGACACGGTTCTTGCCTTTCTTACTATTTTTATTAATACTATTACTTACTATTTTTCTTTTCTATTCTATTTTTTTTTCTTTTCTATTTTAATCTTACTTATATTTAATCAGGAACAAAAGTTGCTGATTTTTTAAAAATCTCTTTTGTAGAGTATGTGATTAGGGCACTAATACAACCGATTCAGTCATGTAACATACTCAATACAATGTACAAAACAAATGTACAAAACAAAGAATATACATAGAAATCTACTTGAAATACACAAACAAATATTCAAGTGCATTTAGGCAAAACACCTACAGCCAGATGTCTCTTTCTCCAAATCATTTAAAAATATCCAATGAGACCGGATTTCGTTGAACATTGCTATCAAGTATTTTCATTCCTCACTGTGGCTCAGCGATTCTAACTATATGAGGTCACCCAGTTGGTTAAACCTGACTGACTGCAGTACAGCACAATAACACTGTGGAGAGAACAATATGGTGCTGGTCACACAGTGTATTCTCGACATAATTAGTCTTGAGAATAAGCAGGCAGCTGTGAACAGAGCGGAACAACAAATTAAGGTTAAAGGGGATGATGAGGTTCAACGAGGCCTGGTGCTTTATTCACACCAGGCTTTCAAATGAACAGCAGACGCAGCGCTCGTGGCTAAGTGCAGGGTTTGTTTAAAGAAAACACGCGCACATCTATCGCACTTGTCACAGTTGGCCCAAAGCATCTCCAACAAATACTCTCAGGAGCAGATGGTGTAAAAATGGTCACAGAAATATTCATGTCTTCATGGCAGCAAATAAATAACATGGCAGGAATTCAAGGAGACACTGCCAAGCACTGATATGTTTTAGTTTTTTTTAAAGTTTATCATTATTAATAAAGTGGTTCTCCGGTAGCTTCTGAGCCAAATGATAAAAAAAAAAAAATGAATAAAGCCAAATATTTAAGAAGGAATAAAGAAAACCTCAGTGAAGCAACACTGGGACAAACATTTCAGGGGCTCGTGTGAAAAAAGAGCACCAACTCATTGTTAAAAAATTATACACATATATACATATTTCAATGGAGGTCTAGATATTTTGGACAGAACAGTTTGCAAAATATACCAATAACAGCAAGGTCCTTTAATATGAAACTTTCCAAGGCCAAGTGCCTTAATTGTGTTATGAATAAAGCATGTTTTGAGAGTTTAAGAGTTTAAGACACTTACATAACAAAAACTGGGGAGGTAGCCCAATTTCTAATGTCTGTGTATCACAATTTCTATATACTTACTGTCCAAATTCAAAGGAGAGAAGAAAAGACAAAAATGCAGCAAGGTCAGAGAGTGGAAATCTGCACATGGCAAGGAAATCCTGACACATCTAATCAAGTCTTTACAAAATTACTATAATAAAAAGAGTTTTCTCGAGAGAAGTTACAACTCACATGCAATTTTTGGGTATTGTTAATAAAAAGCATTACTTCTTCCATACCATGCATCTTATATTCCCACTCTTCCCACTCTGATTCCACACTGTTTGTGCAGCTCTTTGGCTCCATCATTTATCCCATGCACAACACACTGGGGAAGACCTGATACAACAATCCCGGCTCCCATCAGCTCTCGCCACTTGAACAGCTCTCACAATGACACTGACAGTGAAATGTCAAAGCCTGCTTAAGTCTTTACAATATTTGCTGCTTTAGCTCACTTTTTGGCCACCTTTTCCAACTGGAAACCAAAGTTTGTGTTGCCCATAAGCTGCTAAATCTGTTGCACCAAAATCCCCGGAGAAAATCAGTGATTTTACATCATGTTAATTAACTTCTGCCTCCACTAGTAAGTCAAAAATGTGTTGTTTTATGACACGAAGGTGACACAAAGTGACCAAACGAGGCAGCAGTAGACCAGCAGCTTCTGTGTGGAAGCTGCTATGTAAGTGGACTGATTGCACACTTCATTTTCCGGCCAGAAAAAGAGGCTGGTTTCTGGAGCAGGGGACACAATCACTGCAGTCTGTGGTTAAAACTATATGTGTCAGTACCTCATACATCAATCTCTCTTGAAAGGATTGGAAAATCAACTCATATTTAAGCCAAGCATATTACTTCAACGTGCTGCAGGCGTAAGGGAAATCTGCTCAGCATACATAAAGTGGGTTTTGTAATCTTCACGCCAAAAGAGGCTGCAGGGAGAGAAAAGCTTAAACTTAAGGCTTTGTTCCTCCTCAACACATCCCATGTCAGAGCCCTTATCGTTCAAAATCCAAGTAAAAGGCAGAGGTTATTGAAGTGTATTGGCTTAGGAAACGGGATTTGAGACCTCCAGCTGCTGAACTGGCTGGCGTATAAGTAGTATTGGAGTCTTTGTCAGAACACAGAGACGCAGTCCTGTTCCTGGGAATTGGATTCAATATCTTGTCGCTCAGAGGACAAATACAGACTCAGCCCAAAAACCGCTGGCTTTATTGGAGCTTAGTCCAGATGTTTCTTTAAAAGCATTTGACAAGTTTAGAATGAATAAATGTGGAATACTAAACACAAATCACACTTAACAAATGAACCGTACCTTTGTATCCAAGGCTGTTGTCTTGTTCAGATGCAGCTGTTCGGGCGATGAGCTCATTGTCCTCTCTTTGTTTATCTGTGTGTATGGAAACACAGCAGGTTATCACTAGATACTGATGTGTACGGTCAGTCAGTTGAAGCTCATAACATTTGTTTCATTTATATACAGAAAATATATAGACAAAGCCTTTTTTATTTATTTATTTATTCCTCAATTTTAATCAAAATCAAAGCAAGACAAAATAAAACACAGTATAACATGCAAGGTCATTAAACTGAGATAAGGGGGAATAACCCATCATGTAGGGAGTTTGGCCTGTTTGTATCTGGCTGGATTTCAGTTGGCTAAGAGTTTGAGTGATACTTTAAAATTCCTACATTCCAACAATACTAACAAATCAGTTTTGCAAGCTTCTTTTGGCATTTTTTTTTTTTTTAAAACAGCTCATTTCAGATGAAGACTCATCAAGCTGAAGTTTGTCTGATTGTTTTCTGAATATATTCATTGAGGTGAATAACCTCGATCTTAGTGGAAATGTTGCTTTTTAGGCTCAGCAGTGAGACACATAATTAGGTTCATGAATCCGAGTTCAGAGAAAAGGTGAATTGCATGAACACCTTAGGAATGTTATTTGTCTGTAAGCAGAAACTGAATTTAATCTGACAACACCAGAGTGGACGTGGAAATAAAATAGGTATAGGTGTACCATTAAATGATCACTGAAAAAAAGACAATTGAAATAATAAGATATCTTATTGCTGTTTTAGACAGGTTGGTAGGTTGGGCTGTAATAAACATGAAATATGCCACTAGAGGGTGCCATCATTTCATTATGTCAGTGGAATGTGAATTAGAGCTTGGTTTGTTTGTTCGTTTTGACATAAGGTCATTTTCAGTGATATTGTGTGATGTAGATATAGCATTTAACCTAAACTGGACAACATAAACTACAATTCTGTGTTACGGTCGATGTATAATACTATATAATATATAGCACTAATGTATTAATTTGTTGTTTCATCTGAAAATAATATGTGGGATGTTTTATGTTTTGGAATATGTATTATAGATATTTTTATTCATTATAAATAATACTTTATACTACTACTACTAATAATAATAATCATAATAATTATTATTATTATTATGATTATCATCATTTATTATTATAAGTAGTAGAGGTGGTTTATTTTGAAAGAGTTACTGGATACTTGAATTTCCCTGACCAGTTAGATTTTTTTTTTCTTAAAATGAAATTAAACCAACTGATTTTTTTTTTTTCTTAAATCAGCCAAAGTAACCCTGACCAGTTAGATTTTTTTTTTCTTAAAATGAAATTAAACCAACTGATTTTTTTTTTTTTCTTAAATCAGCCAAAGTAAAAAAAAAGCAACTCAAGAAGATAAAAAAAAATTAAAAAAACCTACATCAACATTTTGGAGGAGAGTGCGTTGATGCTGTAAGTGAGTAAAACCTCCTGGGCTTAACTGAGAAACTGAATGTATAATTTACCAAAATTATAAGAAATGTTATTGGTACACATTTTCCCAACTTGTTTATTTAGATTATCCTTAACATTGCCAACAATGATTTCAACAATTTATTTGGTGTCCTGTTACTTTGTTGTCCTCCAGGACACAAATATGGCAAGAAGCCAGTGACTATGTGAATATTTTGAAACACTTCTAATAGATATGGTTCTTTTTCGACAATAAAAAATATCTCATGAGAACGGGTGAACATGAACTTGTGCAACCTGATTATTCTGGGCCATAACAATGAATTGGACGGATAATATTAACGGAGTACCAGCATTGTGACAACATGGCTGCCATTGGGGACACAATGTAAAGTGGATTTTTGCTACCAAACAAAAGGCTACCCCACTCAAGTCTACAATACTTTCATTCATTCTAATTAAGCATATTCATCTCAACAGCCTTTCTGTTCAACTGTAAAACAAACCCTACAAACCACTTACTCTGCTGCACCAAAATGGAATATATATGTTTTTTGACTTGCACAGACACAAAATCCAAACCTATAAGGTTTCAAACTCTTAAAACACACACACACACACACACAAAATCACAGATAAAGGCAGCTGTGAATCAACAACATCTGCGTGGCTTAAAGTAAAACAACAAATTTTGCATATATATGATACCACACAGATGAGCAACTTTAGATTATCTTAAAGGTGCCTCGTGTTAAGTGGCTAAAACCAGTTTTTTTTCTTTGTGTCCTCATTGACAGTCACGTTTTCAGTGAGAGCAAGTGTTTCAAGTGTTTGAACCATCCCTTTAAGGTCACATTTAATTAAATAATCATATTTACAACTGTGCCTTTAACTTAACAGCCACAAGAGGACAGTATACCTCACCTATACAAGTAACTGACACTTAGACTGGATCGCTTCCTTCACCCACACAACAGATTCTCACCTGATGACATGTCCACGGTGTGGCTGTGCTGCACTTGGCTGACGTACAGCAGGCTGATGAGAAGGAACGCGAGGCCTGACTGTGCAGACTTCATCTTTCAGAGTCAAATAAACCTGGAAGAGAGAGGGGGGAGAAAACATATTAAGGGTATTAACATTGACTTGAGATCATTATGTGTAGGGCAGGATTACTTTACGCTGCTCTCGAATGTCTTCGTTGTTTTCTTTTGTTACATGGAGCAAAGACACAAGAGCAAAACACATCTATTCTCATTCAAGAAGCCAAAAAAATCTGAAGGCTTGTTCAACTATTTCAAAAAAAAAAGGGCTCAAACTGATTAATCAGTTACCAAAATGGTTGGTAATTCATGCAGAAATCAATGAATAATCAATTCATTATTGCAGCCCAAATTCTGTGCAGTCAAGCAGTGATGGGTTAATGTTAGGGTTAGTGTTAATGTCATCCTTTCATTATGGATTCATGCTATCTATTATATTGACAAGAAATGTGGTTAAAGAAGAAGAAGCAGTTGCTAAGATCCATAAGATCCACAGGATAATAATCCATAAGATTATTGCTAAGATCCATTAGGTGCTACGGGTCCTGTTAATCTGCTGGCTTCTTGCTGGGAGTGTGAGACAGAGATGGCTGCTTGTCAACAACTCCAGCCACTGTTGTGAACTCAACACAGTTAAAGAGCGTACACTACAACGTGGGGTGGATGCTCCAGTATAATGACCCTGTGACAGAGCATAATAGCATAAGAAAGGCTGGATGGTAGTTTGACTTCAGCATTAGCTGAGAAGCTCGATGTGATTATTCAGGTTTTGCAAAGTGTGTGGTTGCTGTGGGATACTGACACAACCGTATCCCAGTTTATCCCAGCATGCTCTCTGCACCGTCAACCAGTTTGACATACGGACCTTCGGTCTCACTGAAAACATGACTGACAGCAGGGAAACAAGGGAAAACTGAATTTAGCCGCTTAACAAAAGGATTGGCCGATACAATCTATGTCTGCTCTGATCTAGAAATAGATAAGAGTATGTTTGTCTCTTGGTCATATTGTTAGACAGCCTTTTCTGACTAAACAAAAGTTAATTGAGAAAATCCAAGTTTTTAGCTCATGAGGACACTGGAGCCTTGTTTAGTAAGTTGGTGTCACTTAGAATCAGAATCAGAATCAGCTTTTATTGGCCAGGTAAGTTTTCACATACGAGGAATTTGACTCCGGTTTTTACAGCACTCTCTTGTACCAACACAAAGTAATAAAAATTAAAAGTGACAGTCAGTCGCACACAGAGGTAACGAAACAATAGAAATATGTAAAAGTAAAATAACAAAAGAAAAACTAAGCAGCAGCTCAAGTGCACATAGCTTAAATTGTGGCATTAAAGTGAAAATGGTGCATGAAGATAAATATATATATATATATATATATTTTTTTTTTTTTTTGTTTGTTTGTTTGTTTCCTAGAACAGGTACAAGGATTTCAAACACCGAATGTACTGATGGAGGCAGCAGTGGATCAACGACTCCTGTGCGCTGTGATGTCACATCACTGATCTTTCCTATGGAATGTGGTGTAGGGGAGTGAGCAGTTTACAGAGTGACACAAACTCCTGTTTGCAGAAGAAATCAGAAGTCAGTTTAGTAGCAAAATAAAGAGGCGAACATATTCTACAGATAGACTTTAGACTTTAAGTAATGAAATCTGTTTTTAGTAAAATTTTTGATTACCAGACTATAGTAAAGTCACCAAGCTCACCAAGAAGAGCCAAATCTCTCTGCTCCCAAATGGCTCTTCATTTTACCACTTATACCTTTTATAATTCAGTCAAATTTAGCACAGTTTTGACTTGTTTTCAATTAAGTGACTAAAGAAGCAAAATCAAATGTTGTGGGGTTTTTTTTAAATAAAAAAGATTAAAGCCACTATGATGAGAAATGTAATGATAGAGGTTAACTTGAGTTTTGCTTTGTTTTGTGTTGTAGTGAAGCTAATAGACATTAAATCAACTGTAAATTATGAAGCACTTGTTGAACATGAGTGGCATGTTGGCCTGCAGCTGTTGTATAATTTTGTTATATGTTTGATTAATTAATGTTCTGTGAGAAAGGGGGAAGATTATATAAGATTTTTCCTTCTTTCTGCTCCTTTTCATTCAAGTGTTAGAGATTTTTTGTTTGGATTGAATGTTTTGTTTGGTTAAAGAATGAAATAAAACAAATACATGTGTATGTGTACACATATCAATTTTAATTTTTCAATACATCATTTGCACTGAAGCATTTAAACGTAAAAATGATCTTTTCTTATATCAATTCATTTCTGTATCCAAGTGTTCATTGCACTTGTAGTAACTCTCTGAAAACCAATAAATGCACTGACGTGGTTGTGGAACCAAAGCCACACAAAGCAGATCAAAACACCTATAAAACCTGAACTGAGTTCTCGTGTGTGGGTGAAGGTTGTTTGTGGACCCTGCTCTATATTTGATCTTGCAAATTCGTGTTTTCACAGTTATTAAAATGCATCCAAATGCGGCTTCTTGTCCTACTGTCACTCATATGCGTATTCGAGCACTGCGGTGCTCCGCGCTCTCCTTCTCCGTTCCTCTCCCTCCTGTTCAGCACCGTGCACACAGCAGACACACATACACACCAAAGAATACATAAAACAGCTGGTGGACAGGAGCTGGTGGACAGGAGCTGGTGGACAGGAGCTGGTGGACAGGAGCTGGTGGACAGGAGCCGGCTCCCATCGTTCACTTTAAAGTGCTGGCTTTCTGAACTGTAGTTGTAGTTAGTGCCTGGTATCGTTGGGTATAGTTGTCTTTTATTGGGCCCAGATTTCTACTGAATTGCACATTTTTTCATTTATTGGTAACTTTGACACTTTCTGGAAGATAAATATTATTTTTTTCAACAGCAGCCTGTGTTCCTGCGACACTGCTGGCAGCCATGTTGTCACTAAGAGCAGGGGTCTGTATGGCAGTGTAGTCAGTGACTGCTGACTAACCCTACACTTCCACAACACTCTCAGTGAATAAAAGAATATAATTTCATGTCAAACTTTGATGCTGGATTTGTGGGTAAAATGCCATTTTATTTTCATTTAATTGAGGAGACTGTATACCATTCAAAGTTGACTTTGTGTCAACTTTGTTGTCTTAAAGTGCATTACATAAAGTTACATTACATTACATTACTCTATAACACTTTACCCATAACTGTAGTGTGCATTTCTTTAAATAGAAACTAATGTATACTACATTAAAAGCGACGTCAAGCTCTGGTGTCTCCTTGCCACATTCCCACACTGCACACAGGAAGTGATTTGCTACATGTTAAACCTGGGATTCCACTGAATGCATATCTGTCATGTTGTATCTACGCATCTACATTAGCCAGTGTGTCACTTGAACTAACTCCGTTTGCGTTCCGTCAGTCCATTGTCCCCGCAGAGAATACACAAGTGTTCTAGAATGCTTCAATTCACCAGAACTCAGCACAAGTCGGACAGGAAGTCGTCTGTTTCTTTCAGAATGAAATGAAAGCCCACATCAACAACACCCTTGCAAATCCAGCGTTCTCTATTCTTACTCCCTTTGTTCAGCAAAACATCTGTTTCTTGTGTTTATAGTACATATGTAGTTTTTGAATCGCCATGAGAAATCCCTGTCTCGCAGCTCCAGCTGTCTGGCAGTGCTGCTCACTGATGGGTGAGACGGATTCGGCACAAGACAGATGAAGCAACAGCGACATTGCACTAGTAAAGGGGGATGGCTGGATTGTTTCTGCAGGAAAAGCCAGTTGTTCAACAGTATGGCGTTGTAAACGCTTGCTGTCCCCGCCCTGCCCTGTGCTGCTGCTGCTGCTGCTCTACACACAAATGCTCCCTCAGGTACATCTGACAGTATTACTAGACAGAGCCTGTTTTCAAATGAAAGACACAACATACAAGTACTGTCACATTGTTTCTTTTCATGAATACAGCAACAAAAAAAGTTACATACTGCAGCTTTAAGTCCTTTTTGTTGTCAGTGAGTGTATTTCACACTTCATGAAATGTGTAATTATTGTTTCCTTCACACAGATCTTCCATGGCATCATGGTGATACAGCCAACTCTGTTTACACTGCTGGTGAGTATGTGCAGCCATGTTACTGTGTGAAAGTCCACTACAAAGAGGCAGAGCAGACAGATGGACTTTCCTTTCAGCATCCTGCCAAATTCTGACACCGTTTGTTTCAGCCTGATCCAGTCCACATATTATGGAAGGAATATGGATCACTACACGGCTTTAGTGTTGCTTTTCCTAAAACGTTCCACATTGATACAGTGCATCTGTAAACCGCAGTCTGTGTGCAAAAAAAACATGTAAGTTTATGCTTTGTGTTCCAGTTCCCTCATTAAAAACCGCGCGTAACCTAAGCATAGCCTAAGATAAAACACCACACAAACGTGCTCACATGTACCTGCTGCACTTCCGAAACACAAATCCCCCAAACAAGTGCGTCTCCACACAAACAAACACACACAAAACAGAACACCCTTGTTCTCAAGTGGGAGCGGTGATGAGACGTGTTGACAGCGCCATGGCAAGAGAAGGAGGAAGTCAGTTGTACTGATCAGCCATCTGTGGCACAAACAGATTTGCAACCAACTCATCCGAGCTGTCTGATGGACAGCCAGATTCCTGCGATGTCTGTTGGCACCATGTGGCCACCGACTCGATGTGCCACTTTAATTGTTCTGAGAAATGCGTGGCAACATTTAGCCAACACTGTACTTCTGCCAAAACTGCAAAAAGTGAATGTACTGTGTAAACACAGTAATGAGAAGGGTAGATCTTTCATTGTTTCTGAAACTGCTCAAGCTACGATAAAGCGATATGTTGTTGGTTTAGTAAAACCATCAAAGAAGCAACTTCTTCTACTATGAGGTCCTGCATCTATTTTTGTCAACTTTCACAGGGGGTGCATGGTTTAATATGTAAAAAATAAATAATTAAATATTCTGGTCTACTAATACATTGTTCATTCTAAACATGCATCCATTAGATTTCATTACTTTGATAGTTTGGAAAAAGAAAGTAATACTATTATGTTTCATGAGTTTCAATGTAAATATCTCAACAGCTTTGGATGGAGTGGTATGAAATCCTGCACAGATGTTCATGGTCCCTATAGAATATGATTCCCTCAGATTATTGGGTAGATTTCTAAGAAATGTGTTACAGACACCGACAGTACAACAAACTGTAGTGATGCTGGTATTCTCTGACTTGTGTTTTAACTGTTTTGCCTCTGTTGAGATGTAATTTTGACATTATTTGTATACTACCTCCTTAAAACAGGCTCTGGCAAGCAAAACTATCAGACCTGACTGAGGGAGTGTTTGTGTGTCTACAGCAGCAAAGCAGGGGTGGAAACAAGAAGCATTTATACCATAAAACTGCTGAACGACTTTTTTTTTTTTTTTTTTGAGCGGTAGAGTTCATCTCTGAAAATGTTTGTGGACATGTTGCTTGTATTTGCTTATATTTAAAAGTTACACACTTATAGTGACCTTGGTGTAATTTTTCAAGAATGAAAATGTACTATATGGTATCGGTATATCGTCCACTTGGGCAGTCATGTCTCTCCGTCAAGCTCTCCACCAGAGGCCTGGGAGCTTGAGGGTTCTGCGCAGTATCTTGGCTGTTGCTAGGACTGCACTTTTCTGGACAGAGATCTCAGATGTTGTTCCTGGAATCTGTTGAAGCAACTCTCACAGTATGGGGGTTACAGCTCCTAGTGTTCCTTTCACTACTGGGGCCACAGTTACTTTTAGTCCCCACATCTTCTCTAGTTCTTCTCTCAGCCCTTAAATTTCTCACATTTCTTATGTTCCATTTTCTTGATGTTGCTGTCACTTGGGATTGCCACATCTATCATTATTGCTCTTTTCTTCTCATCATTGAAGGCCATCTTCTTGATGTATTCTTGGATGTTGCTCTGGACTTAGGGTGAAACCCTCCATGCATGGTGAGGGGCTTCCTTGTCTTGATATCAGTGACCTCTATCTCTTCCTTTGGCCAGGTTATTATGCCAGTAGAGTATCTTATTATTGGCAGGGTGTAGGTATTGATGGCTTCAATCTTGTTTCGACCATTCAGTTGAATCTTGAGGACCAGTCTCCCTTGGTGCAGGTCTTTGGTTGTTGCAGAACTCCATGCAGCCTCTTCATGGTTCCCATTTGCTTGTGGGATCCCAAGGTACTTGTAACTATCCTCAACATCTGCTATGTTGCCTTCAAGTAGTTCTTCTCCCTCAGTGCAGATTATTTTCTCTCTCTCTCATTGATATCATTCGGTTGCATTTATCATGTCTGAATGAGTCATAGGTTTTCTTATAGTCTATATATACAGTATATTTATAGATTTCAGAAAAAGAACATCATGCCGACAGTAAAATATGGTGGAAGATTTGCTGTGATAAATGGAACCATGAATTCTGCTGTCTACCAAAAAATCCTGAAGGAGAATGTCCGGCCACCTGTTCGTGACCTCAAGCTTAAACAAATTTGGGTTCTGCAGCAGGACAATGATCCAAAACACACCAGCAAGTCCACCTCTGAATGGCTGAAGAAAAACAAAATGAAGACCTTGGAGTGGCCTAGTCAAAGTCCTGACCTGAATCCTATTGAGATGCTGTGGCATGACCTTAAAAAGGCGGTTCAAACCCTCCAATGTGGCTGAATTACAACAATTCTGCAAAGATGAGTGGGCCAAAATTCCTCCACAGCGCTGTAAAAGACTCATTCCAAGTTATCGCAAATGCTTGATTGCAGTTGTTGCTGCTAAAAGAGGGCAATCACTTTTTCACACAGGGCCATGTAGGTTTGGATTTTTTTTCTCCCTTGATAATAAAAACCTTCATTTAAAAACTGCATTTTGTGTTTACTTGTGTTGTCTTTGACTAGTATTTAAATTTGTTTGAACATTTAAGTGTGACAAACATGCAAAAAATAAGAAATCAGGAAGGGGCAAACACTTTTTCACACCACCGTAAGTCCGGGCGGACACCATCTGAGCGAATATACAACGTCTTTGTACCTCGCTTTGGGTTCCCCAACAAACTCCATCATGACCAGGGATAAGAGTTCGAGAATGAACTTCTCCGAACCCTTGGAGAGCACGCGGGAGTAGGTCGCTCTCAAACGTCTCCTTACCACCCCCAGGGTAACCCAGCAGAGCGATTTAACCGTACATTGTTATAGATGTTGCGTACCCTGACAGACAAAAAAAAGGAGGTGTGGAAAGAACATCTTCCACAAGCTATACATGAGTATAACTGCACTCGTCATGAGTCCACAGGTTATTCACCTCACTTTGGTCAACACCCTTGTTTCCCTGTAGATCTCTTGTTTGGCCTGTCAGAGGAGACAGATTCAGTAACCCACAAAGGTTATGTTGAAAAATGGCGTAAAGGGGTGACAGAGAGTTGACACTGAGGCCTCTGAATCAGATGATGAGACAGACAGTGGCTGTTGGTTGAGAATACCAGCCAGTTGGGCTGAGCCGAAAACAGCTGTTATCCCTGAAAGACTAGTTATCCGTCAAGGTAGCCAAACCCTGGCACTGGAAGCACAGAAGTCTCCCGAAAAGTCTGTTCATAATTTTAGTGAATCTGTCAGATTCCATGATGAACCAACACAAGTAACACCTGTAGTGGAAGCTCGAGATAGTGATGAACATCCACCTGAGTCAGCTGGAGAATGTGAAGGAGGTTTGGATGGAGGATCAAGCGGTACCTGAGACGGTTCTCGTATTGCTAGGAGGTGAAGTGATGATGGACATACCAGTGACCCTTAACTCACCTCAGTCAGACACAGAGCCAGGGATCCCTCAGGCAGCAGTCTCTCAAACCTGTTCACCGGTCCCTCTGCGACGGTCCACTCGGCAAAGACAACCAGGTCGAATGCTTCCCTATTCAACCCTTGGCCACCCCACATACCAGTCATGCCCCACAGTGAACGCTGTAGATACTTACCTCATACCCTATTGGCACTCACAGCCATTTTCACCATCATTTCACAGCACACCCATTCTTCCGTATCCATGTTTACCTCTCACTTACCCTATATGTGAGTATTGAAAGGTCAGAGGTCACATATAATCAGATATATGTTTAGGATGTGGAACGTGGTATAGGAGAAATAATTTGTGAGAGTATATTGAAGTTCATTTGAATAGGAAGTTGTGATTTAATGAAAGGCACAGCCAATATTCCATATGTGTTCGTGTTCGATATGAAAAGCATTCTTATTGAAATCTGCTGCTAGAAAACATAATATTACATAACATAAAAAATAAGTGAGGAAGATTGCATTTTGTGGTAATATTAAATGTGGGTGGTAATAATAACATTGCATTGCTTACAGTATTTTTTTTTTCTTATAACACATCTTATGGGGATACAGCGGGGAGATTGGCAGAAAACAGGTTTAGAGCTGGGAGCTTTAATGAAACCAGGATTTAATTCATAAATATGGGGAATGAGAGAATTTCTGGAGTGAAAAAAGCACCTGAGTGTATGTATAAAATGTTGATAACACCAGCAGAAAAGTGTCGCTTTTAATTCAGGAGATAAAATCTGAAATGAAAAGAGCAGGAGGAGTGGTTGTAGTGGTATTAAATAACTGAAAAGGGATCACAATGTAAAGATTAGTATGAGGCCAATTTGGACTCATCGTGTGTGTCTTCAGCAATTCTGTGGGCCAGTGCCAATTGCTGGGTCTTTGAAGAACTGCAGATAACCCATAATAGGTCATAGTAATAGAATTAAAATTTAGACATTTTGGTTAGGTAAAAAAAAGAATAATGTTACTCTGCAACTTATTACATCACTGGGAATAAATTATTATGGACAGTTTGTGAGTATTTTGTTTTGTATCCTAGGCAAGAAAAGGCCAGAGACAAGGTTTGTTCTACCGGTGAAATGAATTAAAAGATAAAAAGCACACACAATAACTTTTGTAGATCCTGAATACAGGCATACGGTTAAAAAAAACAAACACAAAAACATATACAGTGCATACTGTGTATTATTATCATGAATCGTAATTATTCTGGTCAGAATAATTGACAGGAATTCTTCATAGTACCATTTTATGGGCCACAGAAGAAGCATTGTCAAAATAAATGTTCACATTTGTACGCATGCTTTTATTCACACCCAACACTTGAAAAGTTTCCCTCACTAACAGACATGACAGTAATATACTGTATCTGTTAAACTCACTGGCATGGACTATTCTAATAAGGAGGAGAGTGTGGAGACCAAAGGAGACAGGACTGCTGATTCCCCTTTCTTCTTCTGTCTACTGGGGAATAATCACAGCTTATCATCTAACATACTGTCAATATGCCAGAGCAGGGACTCTGCCTATACTATGGCAGACAGATCACATAATGTAGAAAGCAGTGGAGCATGAACCGAACCAGCTCTCAACATTTCTCCCGCTCATGCTGTATTTCCTCCCTTGTAATCCTCACTACTCATACAGAGACAAACACATGCAGTGCAATACTTCCTGCTTCAAGTGACAAACAAATGGTCATCAAAGTCAAGGGATGCATCAGTGTAACTATTCAAAACATGACCTTCTCTATACCAACAACGTTCTTTTGACAATGTGATGATTGTTTCAAAAAGGGTCTGACCCTCAAGACAGCAAATAATTACAGTTGGCAGGAGTGTTCGAATGATGGCTGCCATCATTCGAACACTGCCGCTTTTACCATTAATATCACTCCTGTCGTATTTGTTTCACAGTAATCCAGTTGTACACACAGTGTAGGTTTGTTAACAAATAGCATCGTGAACATTGGCTCACCCGGGAAATGGAGGCATCCATGTCTTGTCCAACTTTTCTTGGGAACACACTGAGCTCCTGCTACTGAGTTCCGATGTAAATGAAATGCAGCAAAATTCTTACAAACTGGACCTTTCAAGGGCAGCTATCTGAAAAGGATTTGGTGATGCAGCAATTCACAGCATCTAAATCGGGGCCTTCACTTACTCCATATCTGCACTGTGGATTTTGTTTATCGTTATATATAAAACATATGTGTGTTGACGATTTTATGTCTCGGAACTGTACTTGTAATATCGTTTTGGCTATTTCAATCTGAATATGAACCCTATGAGTCAGAAGCTCTGTTGTACGACACCCCGTGGATACTCAGGAGGTACAACCAGGAAGTACGATTCGCTGACTATATTCTGCACAAGATCTGAGTCTAAATCAAGGCCACAGCGGGAGGTGTGTGTGGAGGAAGAGCATTGTGCTGTGGAGACAGACAGACATTTGATGCACGCACACGCACACACAAACCACCTGCATAAAATAAATGCCCATCAAGTAAAGACACTTACT
This sequence comes from Brachirus orientalis, assembly GCA_016785285.1. NCBI lineage: Eukaryota > Metazoa > Chordata > Actinopteri > Pleuronectiformes > Soleidae > Brachirus > Brachirus orientalis. The sequence goes on along the minus strand of JAFBJR010000197.1, from coordinate 1,193,014 downwards.
GCAGCATCACACCAGGCTCCTGACTGACTCCTGAGTTCTTATCAACACCTGGCAGTTAGAGCTGACATATGGCATTGTCTTTTGGGGAAATGGATGGATGGTGGAGAGAAGCATGGGCTTTCATCACTGCCATTCTTAGCACTGTTGGGGAGCTTTCAGAGCAAGACAAAGGATATTAAAAGTGGCGATGCCTGCAGCTCTATCAGGGCTCATGGTAACAAGTCATTGATGGCTGAGTAGATGATGTGGGAGAGACAAAACCATCCTGTGGAGTAAAAAATAATTCCACGGACCAGCCACGAGGAGCAGTGGCCTCACAAGACTGACGTCAGCATCATTAAACTGGACAACTAAACTATACTGTTACGGCAAATAATGATGAGATCAAATGTTTAGAGTGGTGTATTGATAGTCCATTTGATAAAAACATGGATGTTAAGAGGGAAGACGAAAATGTTGATGATTTGCAATACTGTCAAAGTTACATGCAAAGTGAAAGGCATTTCGTTATGGGTTTTGAAGTGTGGTTGTAAGATGTGCTTACAAACTGCCAGCACTAACTTTGCTCCACAAACTGCTATTGGCATGGATGTTTGCTGTTTCTGAAAACCTACAGTAGCTGCCAGCAGGGACAAAAGTCACTCAACTGAATGCTCAAGTCCGTTGAATGCGTCTGTCACATTATGTCACTGTTAGACAGTCTTTTCCTGTTGGAGAATGAAGTCAGTATACCACTCATCACCAAAGTCAAAAAATCTGCAATTTTACAACACAGCCCATAGGAATTCTGCTGTCAGTCTGCTGCTGACTCAATCGTTAAGTTCAAATGTATTATTTTGTGACCTTAGTGTCTGCAACCCTTTAATTGGAGTGACCTACTTGACAAACATCTACCAAGGGAGGCAACAGTAGACCATCTACTGTGTCCCCACAAGTTAAATGCAAATATGGAATTTGGTGTGTGGTTTACAAACTTTTCAAGTTACTAGTCATAAAACCCTGTGTAATGCAAGATAAAGTGTCATATGCTTAAGATACTGTGGCAGATGCTGTGAAGCAGATGTAGATCTTGTTATTGACTTTCCCCTATACCCACTGACCACCAAGTTTTTTGTGAGCACTCATTTGGCTTGCTTAGCAAAATGAGTGCAGAGAATCTCTCTGAACTATGTTAACTATCTGAACTATGCCTTTAATGTGCTTCACAACACATGAATCCATTGAATCAACTCACTTTGAAGCTACAGTATATCAGATAAGTCTGTTAGGTATAACTTCAGATTTAAAATTAAGGTTTTTAAGCATAAGGTGTACCCTAATCACACAGAATCCTAACAACCTTTTAAGATAAATTTTGATTTGTTGGACTAGATTTTCAGAGGCAAAAGCAAATGGAAGTGAAAAATGGACCACAATAAAAGAAAAACAAACCTTAATTGGACAAAATGCAAACTGAGGTGTATCTATATACAAGTGGGCGAGAGGCTGCTTCCACATGAATCAACAGCAGCAGAAGCATGTGCACTCACAACAGTGATATTTCAAACCAAGCCTCACTAATATTAACACAAACTTTACAACTTACCCCTCCAGGTTGCTCATCTAGTTTTACTGCCCCATGTTTTCTGGCAAAACCAAATCTCAGCCTCTGTGTGGCTTTAAGGCATCCAAGGAGCAAATAGTGAGAGGAGGGAGAAACAGAAAAAAATAATAGAATAATGTAGACCCAGAAGAAAAAAAAGCAATCAAATTAAAGGGTGAAAAATCAAAAGAAGGAGCTTATGCTGAAGGAAAAGCTTAAATAATCCATCTGAGATCCAGGAGACACTATCAGATGGGGTGCATACAAATCACAAACCTACCTCTGCAGCAACCTCAGTCCAATATCCTCAGGGTCCTAAGGCTGTATGCAGACAGTTTACTCCTACAGATTGGACCTGAAAAATATGAAAATAATCAATAAAAATAACAAAAAAAGCAAGAAAACAAAGAAATTTTGTATGTTTTTTACTCAGTTTTTTAGGATTATCTTCAGTGAAGTCTTGTGTATTATATTTAGGTAAATTTAAATATGTATAGTGTATTTGGTTATGTGATTAATTGATTGTTAATAATAACATAATTGCCAAGTATTGGATGGTGAATTTATTGGTTTGTTTATTGGTTTATTGGCTATTGTGTAATATGTTCTGGTTTATTTGCATCTTCATGACAATAAACTCAATATTTGTGATTTGTGGACAAAAAGTGTGATGTTTGTGATGATGATGGACATTTTACATCATTTCTTTTTTGACAGATTAATCAATCATATACGTAATAATTACTGTATGAGGATAGGATTTCATATTTATAAGACTACTTCGATGGCTTTTTTTTTTCTTCATGAATCACCACAGCTTGAGCTACCTGCAGCAACACTGTGCTGAGTGTTGTTTCAGTGTGTGGAAAGGTCTCTGTGTTGTGGTTCACAATCTGCAGTGAGAATATCCCACAGGATCCACATTTACCTGCAGCAAAAACCATTCTGCCTCTCTCGCTTCCACTGAGTGAAAGTGAAATTGCTCTCACCCTTCTTTTTTTCTCCCTGCTTCTTTCTATTCAGGTTGTGGCGATGGTGAGAAAACACCCAATTCATCACAGAGATAGCAATGGCAAACAAATAGAAATTCTAGCTTTTTCACCCCACCTGACCTGCATATCTGTAGAACTCTGCCCATGTCTCCCACTTTCTACTGCTAGAATAGAATAGAATAGAATAGAATAGAATAGAATAGAATAGAATAGAATAGAATAGAATAGAAATACTGTGTGTATTACGTTGTGAATTTAACAAAGTAGAATAGATTGGCAGATGATGCATCTCCTTCTGTGTAATGGTGTTAGAATATAGGAAGAATTTAATTCAATTCAATTCAAATGTATTTATATAGCGCCAAATCACAACATACATTATCTCAAGGCACTGTACAAATGGTCAGAAAGTTTGTATCTAAGGTGTTTAGGGCCGAGTAGGATAACCTCAGTTTTGTCTGAGTTTAGAAGTAGGAAGTTACAGGTCATCCAGGACTCAATGTCTTTGAGACATTCCTGGAGTTGAACAACCTGATTTATTTCTTCCGGCCTCATTGATAAATAAAGTTGTGTATCATCTGCATAACAATGAAAGTGTATGTTGTGCTTTCTAATAATGTTTCCTAAAGGAAGCATATATAAGGTAAAAAGTATAGGCCCAAGCACTGAACCCTGTGGAACGCCATAATTAACTTTAGTCTGCAATGAGTCATTGTCATTAACATGTACAAACTGGAATCTATCAGATAAGTATGACTGAAACCAGCAGAGGGCAGAACCTGAGATCCCCAAAGTCTGCTCCAGTCTCTGCAG
>JAFBJR010000197.1:1147347-1188999 GCA_016785285.1 Brachirus orientalis | reverse complement strand
CCTCCTCGGCCTGAGCTTCTGGGGACATGAGTGTTAGAATGTGTGGGTGGTGTTGACTCATTTAAACTAACATATTCTTCTTCATGTAACCAAGTCTCAGTTAAGCATATTAAATCAATATGTTTATCAATGATTAGATCATTAATTAAAACTGATTTTGAGGAGTGATCTTATATTTAATAGTCCACATTTAAGTGTGCTATTGTATGATTCTGTTTTATTATTGGTGTTGATTAGTATTAGATTGGACTGACTAACTCCTCTTCTGTTAAATACTGATTTATTTAATTTTGTTGATTTATTTAATTTTGTCGGCCGGGGAACAAACACAGTCCCTATGGGTTTTTGAGGAGGTGACTGCTCGAAAAGAAGCACAGAGGAGAGTGTAAGACTGCAACTCTGTCTGGTCTCACCTCTGGACTGTCATGGTGCTGGAGTTCTAATAAACTTTGCTATATTTCTAGATAAGAGAGCGGCTCCGTCCAAAGTGGGATGGACACCATCTCTCCGCATGAGACCAGGTTTTCCCCAGAAGGAAAGCCAGTTATCTATAAAAAAGGCTATACATGTCGTCACTGGTCACATTAGGAAGAGGTCCGGAGAAAATGACGGTGTCCGACATTGACTTAGCGTACCTACACAGAGATTTAACATTAATAGTTAACACATGCTTTTAAAGTGTGTTACATTCAGTTCATCCAAACAGTGTGAGCTATATGTGCTTTTTTGTGGAAGCCTGAAGAACATCCTCTTGTATGTAGTTTATGGAATCACTGATCCATGTTCAGTTATAATCCTCCCCCGATTTTTCCTTGTAAGAGCTGTGAAATATACTCTAGACCCAAACACATATTAAAAGGTCACTAGCATTCATACTTTCATAAAGGTGAACACATAACAGTTTGGCTTTTAGACATCCAAAGTTGTTCTCCTTCTTTTTTTTAAAGATAGCTAAATGTGTAGAGACCGGGCGTGTGACCCAAAACAATTTTCTTTCCAACGACATCCTTATCTGCAGCACTCTTATCAACATCCTCCATCCGAGCATCTCAGCAGTGTGGTTCTGAATTAACCTCGAATCAATATCGTGGCCATCTATCATGCTGACAGGAGCAGAGTGTGACATCGGACACAGAATCATCTCATGGTCTTCTTCAAGAATGTTTCTCAACTTTTCTTGATATCCAAGTCACCCATGGAATTATAAAATTTAAAAAAAATGCATTAAAATGTATTTGGAGAATGCAGAACAATTTGTAATGATTTAATCATTTATGTAATGATTTGTAATGATTTCAGTGCTTTCATTGGACTTTTTACTCTTACATCCAATGTGTCTAGAATTTACAAAATGTAACACTATAGAACCTTCACAGCATCCATTGTTACTCAATTATATAACAACTTTTATATCGTTAGTTAGTTAGTTTTTATTCATGTGTCATGCCTTCTAGCCTTCCACCAAAAAGACCTAGGTCTCCCATCCCAGCCAGGGCCTTTCTGTGTGGAGTTTGTCTGTTCTCCCCGTGTGTGTGGGTTTTCTCTAAGTTGTCCACTTTCCTCCCACATTCCAGGGTGATGAAGTGCAGTATATGTATTTGTCACCTCTTCATATTACTTATAGCATTAAAGTGGCAGTTCAGGTTTTGTGAGGCTACATTACACATATATTCAGTGCTGACTGCACTAAGCCTGCTCCTGGCATGGATCCTGGTTCTCTCTGAAAACATGACTTCCAGCTGAAACAGATTTTAACCACTTAACAAAAGGTTCGTTATATAAAATCTCCTCTTAAGTCTCTGTTGTTACGTTTACCACTTTATCTCACACTTAGTAAACTGCTCAAACTTCCGCACCAAAATCCAGGAAGAAAAGCAATGTTTTTAAGTTCAGGGGACCCATGAGCTACTGGATTACTTGGTAAGTTTGTACCAAATACTAACAAAGGATTTTAAATATTAAAGTCACAGAATAAAGGCACAGATTTTTTTTCAGTAGTGAAAGTACCTGGTGATAGTACTTGGTCATTTTTTTAGTACCTGACAATCAGTGGCTTGGCCTCAGCCACTGATTGTCAGTGAGTGTCTTGACCTGAAGAGTCACGAGTACAACATCCCCGAACAAGAGATCTAAAAATCTTAAAAACATGCGTTACTCTCCAACATTTAACAAGGACATTTCTAAAACTCCAATATTTAACAGAGGAGTCAAGTGTATTTAGCGACAGCACTGCCAAAAGCCAGCAGTCGTGAACTGCATCACAATCCCTTCTGTCGTATTTTAGTTTAGAAACTGTGGCAAATGGAATCTGTGCTTCAGTCAAATTTTTAACTAATCTTTTTAACGAACTGAATCTAATGAATGGCCTGAATCTAATGATTCAGTACACCAAAAAGAACTGCTTTGCTTGTCGCTAGTTTTCACTGAGCGCGAGCCTATATGTCTCAAGCTGGACCTCAGAGCACTCACAATACAAGTCAACGCTGACTATGTATACATACACATACATACACATACACTTCAAATTATCCAAACTACCCCTTAAACGTGCAGTATGCAAATTTTTGCAACATTTATTGGTGATCCCTCACCTCACCCTTCCATTCCAAACCTCAAAGGATATTTGTAAAAACATGGCAATCCAAACTGCCAGCCTGTCTAGAGCTGACCCAACTGTTGATATAACTATTTTTACAATTAAGTGACTGTATGAACAATTAAGTATAATTATTTTTGTACCAAATGAAAAAAAAGAAAAAAAAAGGGACCGTTGGAACAAAATGCCTCAAAATGTGATCATTACACCTGACTGTTCACTGAGATATTTGACTGTGTTTTGCTCATACTGTGTCCCCCCCCCCCCCCCCCCTCTTCCCCCCCCCCCCCTCTTTGGTCAGTCACAATACAAGTCAACGCTGACTATGTATACATACACATACATACACATACACTTCAAATTATCCAAACTACCCCTTAAACGTGCAGTATGCAAAATTTTGCAACATTTATTGGTGATCCCTCACCTCACCCTTCCATTCCAAACCTCAAAGGATATTTGTAAAAACATGGCAATCCAAACTGCCAGCCTGTCTAGAGCTGACCCAACTGTTGATATAACTATTTTTACAATTAAGTGACTGTATGAACAATTAAGTATAATTATTTTTGTACCAAATGAAAAAAAAAAAAAAAATTGACAAACTGGACCGTTGGAACAAAATGCCTCAAAATGTGATCATTACACCTGACTGTTCACTGAGATATTTGACTGTGTTTTGCTCATACTGTGCCCCCCCCCCCTTTGGTCAGACTGACTGACACTTCAGTGTCTACACAGTCAAGACCAAACAAAGCTATTTTTATGGATGTGAAAATCTAAGAGAATGCAATTCAGGTGTCACTGCCCCAACGGTAATCTCCTCTGTCTTTAGGAATTCATTTTCTCTGCAGCTTCACTTGAAAATGACATTCTGACACCATTTACATGGAAATCACTTTGCCTCTTCATCAGTAATAGAGGCCTGAACAGACAGGACCTCTCCCTCCGAGGACGGGACTATGAAAGGACACAAAGACAGAGAGAGACAGAGAGAGAGAGAGAGAAAGAAAGGATTGGATCTTGAAACATGGCGTTTTATGGTTAAAGTCAAGGTCAGAACCTTGGGCTTTAAGGGATAAAGGAATGGAGACACTGAGGGAAACCATAATGTGGGAAAAAATCTTTTTTTACATCTTTCCTGCTCACTCTCTCTCTATCTCTCTCTCTCTCTCTCTCTCACACACTCACACACACACACACCCACACATCCACACATCCACACACCCACACACACAGATCCGTAAAGATTTTACTTGATAGAAGTGAATCCCAGAAGAAAAGTAGTCATTAATGTCAGTGCCCAGTGAAATAAAATTGTTATTATTTCAGTGCTGTCCAAACCAATGTGAAGGCATTGCATTACATCTCCAAACACATCGAATACTGACTTTTTCTTACCCTCATTTGTGACCTTGGACACTGATGGATGCTGACAACCACTCATTAACAGAAAAGAACCTTTAGCACAGGTGGGATTACGTTGTCAAGTCACAATCACAAATCTATTTCAATAACAGATGAAAACACTTTTCCATGATAAAAAAAAAAATTATATGTTTGCTCGATCTTACAATTGCCATAAACTTGCAGAACTCTGACATTATACCTCATGTTGTTAATTTGCAATAAACTGTATGTACTGATCAAATGCAATCATAATCTGCAAGACAAGACTTGCTAGTTTAATCCTTTCATGGTTAAGCTCAAATATAGCGTAACCATTAAAGGATAAAATTATATATATCAACTGTGGGAGGAGGCCCGGGGTGCCCAGTGAGGGCCCATGCATCACGGGGAGAACATGCAAACTCCTTGCAGAGGGCCCCTTGTTCCAACTGGGTTATGAACCTGGGACCCGGGACCTCTTGCTGCAAGAGCAAGAGTGCTAACCACTACACCAACCGTGGGCCCTTGATAGATCACATATACAACTAATTTTCTTTCACCTGCAGAACATTATGCAAATTAGAAACATGTTGTCCTTAAAGGATGTCGAAAAACTAGTTCATGCTTTTGTTACATCAAGAATAGATTACTGCAACTCATTACTATCTGGATGTTCCAATAAGTCTGTTAAAAGTGGGGAGACCACATCTCCCCAGTGTTTCCTTCCCTACACTGGCTTCCTGTACAGTTTAGAATTCAATTTAAAATCTTCCTCCTCACGTACAAAGCACTTCATACCATATCATCCCAACAGATCACTTCAGTTCCAAAACGCAGGCTGACTTGTGGTTCCCAGAGTGTAAAATAAGAGGCAGAGCCTTCAGTTACCAGGCTCCTCTCCTGTTGAACCAGCTCCAGCGTACATGGAGAATGATTAGCTGCAGGTGAGTGAAGGAGGCATGGATCAGCAGGTGAAGGGAGGACCGCATCCGAAATGACAGAGAAGTTGGTATTAGCAAGGCAATGAATAGGAACAGGGAAGAGCAGAACTAAGTGTTGTGACATGTTCATCCAAGTGTGCCGACAACACCTTACAAATGCTTGGACTGAGGGAACCCTGGTCTCCAGTTCTTGGGCTGGAAACAGAGGTGGTTGGTACCCTTAAGAACATTGGAAGGGAGACAGACCGGTAGCTGAACAGGGCAGAGTATTATGTGCATATTCAATCCACAGGAGCTGCTCTGACTGGGAGGATGGGCTGCGAGAACCAAGGCAGCACATGGAGGTCTCTAAATCCTGGTTCATGTGTTCTGCTTAACCATTGGATTGAGGGTGATAACCTGATAATAGACTGACTGTGGCTCCCAGCTGCCTGCAAAACTCAGTCCAGAAGTGAGAGGTGAATTGTGGTCCGCAATGGCACACCACATCACAAGGAAGGCCATGCACTCTGAAAACATGTTTTAACATGATCTCCGCAGTTTCTTTTGCAGTTGGTAGTTTAGTAACTGGAACAAGAATAAGAGTCTTAGAGAAGTGGTCAATGACAGTAAGTATTACATTGTTACCATTTGAGGGTGGTAGTCCGGTGACGAATTACAGAGAGATTTGAGACCAGGGATGATGATGGGGCATATAAAATTGTTCGGAGATAAACCCACACAGACTACAGGTCTGCAGCATGTCATAGATCTTGGTGATCATAAGCCCATTAAACTGGCCAAATGTGAGCTTGGTAAATCAGTGATTACTTAGCTAAGGAAGCAGATCGGGCAGGGGCGCGCAAAAGTCTAGGCCATCCTAGATTTTTCTGCACTCGAGATGCGGCGGCAGCTTCACAGGTTTCTGGGCATGTGTAGGTATTATCATGGTGCTAACCATTTTAGTAAGTCAGACACAAATGCGTGTCAGGAAGCCTTAATTTCTGCCAAGAACCTTTTGTGCAGCACACCTGTTCTCGCAGCCCCTGGTTTCAAGCATGTCTTTAAGCTGGAGGTCGACACCAGTGCCCACAGTGCTGGGGCTGTCCTCCTGCAGGAAGGCGCTGATGGCATTGACATCCACTGTGCTATTTCTCAAAACATTTTAAATGACACCCGATGAACTACAGCACTAGTGAGAAGGAGGAAATGGCATTGCTTTTGGCCCTGCAACATTTTGAGGTGTATGTTGGCACCAGTTCTGCCCTGACACAGGTATTCACGCAACAACAACCAGCGCTTAACGTGGTGGTCACTGCTGATGCAGGATTTTAATATCGAAATTTGCCACCTCCAGATGTGGTGACAGAAGACTGGGGACTGGAAGACTGGCCAACACATTCAATTAGGTCATCAAGCCTGAGTGTAGGATGAGTGTCAAATTTTGACTGAGTTCAATTTTTGAAAATCAAATCTGAGAATGGCGTCTTTTTTAGCACTAGCAATACAGGACTGCACTCACTCTGTGACCTCTCAATGACTCCCAATGACATCATTAACTCCAATTCTTCTTTTAGTACTGGAAGCAACCGCTCTTAAATGCGATACATCATTTGGCATACAGGAGAGGGGTTGTCTAGAATAGTCTCTTCAGATTAAGCCAGTTTATTGCTGCTCTCTGCCAGCGTCTGAACAGTCACTCTGTTTCTGAACTAATGCCCGCCCCCCAGAACACTGGGTCTCTTGTGATTGGCCAGCTGACTGACTACAGTGCTTCTTCTTATTATTATTCTTCAGGTTGAATGTTCACGCGAGAGTAACTGTTGGCGGAGGGTTCGTTGCACAGCAAATGTGCTAGTTATGTAACTAAACTGGACTTTTCAAAACCGTTTGCTTGAGCGCAGGTAAACAAAGAAGCCCTTCTTTGTCAGAAGTGGCTGAAGTGTTTACTGCGACACCTTAGTGATGTTTAGATACGGGAAGGACATGGGGACACACCGAAAAACATCGGAAATTTAATTTTCCAGTGAACGTCTTTAAACAATACAATTTTCCAGATGTGACACAGACACAAATATAACTCCTCCTGCCATTATTATATTATATGACACTACACCAGAATAAAATCTTTGACCAAATGATTGGTTTACACACATAGGCTGGATTCACAAAACAATTACAGTTTATTGTAAGGGTATGTGATACAGTATAGTAATAATATACTTACTAGAAAACACACTATATTGATATAAACTAATTATATGGTCATGCATTTTTTTCCATTATTTATAGTCATTCCCAAAAGCCATTACTAACACAAAATACACTGTATCACAGATGGCATCATTAAGATCATAGCAGTGTGTTTTACATACTTGCACATTGTTACAAGTGTAGTGTTTTTGTTATGCTGTTCTCTCCCTCATGTGTGGGTGTGTGTGAGGTGTGGCTGTAGGCGGAGCTTCAATCTGCAGTTCCAAGCTAATTGGATCCAAGCACAATTGCCTGATTGGATCCAGGTTGACTCAGCTTTTAAAAAAACCAAGCTGCTCATGAAGATGCCCCCCCTGCTCTCTTCCTCTGCCTCCTGCTCCTGCGTACACCTGGTCCAGCCACAACACTGCCAGCATTTCAGTTCCAATGTTAAACTGACTATCTTCTGTAACTACGAAAGCAGTATTGGGAGTGAGACTTAGGTGAGTGTTTGTCTTTTGGTTCTTTGCATGTTGTTAACAGAGAAGCCTTGTTTTGGTTAGAGTATTCATGTTTGTTATTTTGGGAGCCTCTCACTGTCATGTCAATAAACTGCTTCACTTATTTTTCCGTAAAACTCTGTCTGCTGGCATTACTTGTGGGTGGGAAAGGTGGGGAGCACCATTTATGTTGCGTCAAGGTTTTCCCCTAGGACCGGGCCGTAACACACATGAAACCTCGAGAAATAAATAATTTCCTGAACCAAATTGCCGTAAATCTTTAATGCTTCATGAAGCTTCATCTCATCATCACTAGAAGTAAGGCTACATAAATTTGGGATTTTTTTTCCTTTGACTGTGTCTGTCACCACTGGAGTTAGTTAAACACATGTTTTGCTTGAAGAAGGTCTCAGTAAACAGAAGTTTGTGCTCAAAACCAAACTAAAAAAAAAAAACAGATGAAATATTGGGAGTGAGACTTAGGTGAGTGTTTGTCTTTTGGTTCTTTGCATGTTGTTAACAGAGAAGCCTTGTTTTGGTTAGAGTATTCATGTTTGTTATTTTGGGAGCCTCTCACTGTCATGTCAATAAACTGCTTCACTTATTTTTCCGTAAAACTCTGTCTGCTGGCATTACTTGTGGGTGGGAAAGGTGGGGAGCACCATTTATGTTGCGTCAAGGTTTTCCCCTAGGACCGGGCCGTAACACACATGAAACCTCGAGAAATAAATAATTTCCTGAACCAAATTGCCGTAAATCTTTAATGCTTCATGAAGCTTCATGAAGTAAGGCTACATAAATTTGGGATTTTTTTTCCTTTGACTGTGTCTGTCACCGCCTACATATCCCCTGACGTGGCTCCCACTAGTTTGCTGTGACGCTGCCCTCTGTTTGCCTATTTATTTTGCAATATTTATTTGGACTTATTAAGGATAACAGGGAATATATTTATAAATTGTCCAAATTTTGTCGCTTGATTTACAAAGAATAAATGCTCTTATAATTCCCCTTTGGGATCCTGGGCATTACTATTTGTGAGCAAGTTAACATTTTAGTTTTATTTTATTTACTAACACCTTTATTGAGTCAAAGTGACATAGATTGATTTAAGGTCTTTGTTTATACAGTGAGTTAAGGTCTTTGTTTATACAGTGAGTTAAGGTCTTTGTTTAAGGGTACAATAGTGGTGTGTTACATGTTGAGCTTTGATTTTGAAATGTTTTGTTAGAAGCTAACCATCTTACTCTGTAGCCAGCACTGCCAGAGCATCACATTGTTATAAAATTTGAGGAAAAGTTATGAAATAAAAAAAAGACATATGTTCCCAAAATATACGTAGTTTGTAGAAAAATGAATATTTTTGAGGAAGTACTTAACATACAATGTTAATGTCAAGGAAGTTCCCCTGACCAGTTGCTGAAAGAAATGTACAAGTGAGATAAGATACATTTTTCATTTGCCAGTAAAATGTGGCATAGACAGTTATGAATCTATGTTTATGAAAACTGGTCGAGATATTGAGGTGAATATCTTTTTTTTAAAGATTAAATTGCTTCATCGACGCTGTTGTTGCAGTAGATCCAGTGCAGTGCCAAGGTATAAAAGCAACATTACATTTGTTCATGTATTAATTTATATTTTGCATTAAAATACATGCAAAATTTAAATTGCAGATCATTTTCAGAAATATATGGCTTCTGCAGGCAAAAGTCGATGTGTTGTGGACGACTACTTGCACTTCGGGCATGCTGTACTCTTTTGGAATACTGTCTTAAAGCTTTGATCTGTTCTACAAAGCAGATTAAAGCTTAAAGTGACAGTATAAAGTGAAAAAAGAATATTACAGTTTCAAGGCAAGGCAAGACAACTTTATTCATACACATTTCAACATCAAGGCATTTCAATGTGCTTTACAATTAAAGAAAAAAGAAAGCAGCAGCAATACAGATATAAAAGGCACAATAAGAACACAAAACCATTTACTGTAAATAGAGAGGTTAAAGAAAGAGGGGAGAGAAGAAATTAAAAGAAACTAAAAGTTGCAGTTATGGCTGAGATGCAGCAGAGATGGTAATTTTATTTATTGTATTATTATTTAAATACAGTGGCAAACAGGTAGGTTTTCAGGCTGGAGTTAAAAGAATGAAGTGATGTCGCAGATCTGCGAGTTTGTTCCAGATATTTGGGGCATAAAAACTGAAGGTTGCTTACCCAAGTTTAGTCCTGGTTCTAGGGACACGGAGCAAACCTAACACGGATGACTTTAGTGGTCTGGATGGTTCATAGTGAGCCAACAGGTCAGAAATGTATTTTGGCCCTAAACCATTGCTGTAACAGACTAACAACTATATTTTAAAATTAATTCTTTGGCAGATAGGAGGCCAGTGCCCTCTGTTTTTTAAACAATTTACCATTAATTTCCTGTTACCTACTAAGACAGGAATAGGATCTTTTCAAATCATCTCCAGTTATCGAATTTTTAGATGTAAGGAAAGGAAAATGCTTTGCTCAGTCTTTTATCTTTTTTTTGGTTTGTTTGTTTTTGTCAATTTATTGTTGTCCTTATACAGCCACACCAGAAGGTTTGCCCATTTTAGAGTGGAGGCAAAAGGCATGCAGGGTGGATGTCTTTAACCTATCTGCAGGTTAAAAAGAAAAAGACATTGCTTACCATTACTGACCCACACGTTGAAGTATTTTGATATGCTGTTATCAAAACGTATTTTCTTGTTAGGGACACAAATCAATACTTAGGAGATTCTAACAGCCCAAGATGCTTGTTGCAAAGAAGAGCAAGGGCAAGCAGACAAAACAGAGGTCTGGGAGATGTTTGACATTATTGTGCTAGTTTTCCTCAGACACTGTAGTATGATGATGATGACCATTTTTTTTAGCTTAATAAAAGCTCATTTTCTTACACATGTTCTCACTAGGATCCATTACAGAAAGAATGAACCGCTTGGATAATGCAACAGCACTGTCACTTTAAGAGGCCTTGCAGAAGCCATCCACCTGAGTGGGTTATTGTGAATGTGAGAAGACACTGGAGGTCAGTGAAAAGCCATAAAAGCATTAGGAAGTGTTGATTACCAGCTCTTAATTTGTATCATGTATTTGTACAATCCCCATTCCACAGAAGTTGGGATGCTGTGTAAAATGTAAATAAAAACAGAATGCAATGATTTATACATCTCATAAACCCATATTTTATTCCCAATAGAACATAAACAACATATCATATGTTGAAACTGAGACATTTTACCATTTCATGAAAAATATTAGCTCATTTTGAATTTGATGACGGCAACACATCTCAAAAAAGTTGGAACAGAGGCAACAAAAGGCTGGAAAAGTAAATGACACAAATCAAAAACAACTGGAGGACCATTTTACAACTAATTAGGTTCATTCGCAACAGGTCAGCAATTTCATGGGCAGGTGGTTCAACCAATCTGCAACAAACTGTGTCTAAAAATTGTGGAACAATTTAAGGAAAATGTTCCTCAATGTAAAATTGCACAAGGAACAAGGCCAAAGGTCTAAACTGGATGCTCGTAATCTTTGGGCACTGAGGCATCACTGCATTATTCAGCATAACAGGCATGATTCTCTACTGGAAATCAGTGCATGGGCTCAGGAACACTTCCAGAAATCACAGTCTGTGAACACAGTTCACCGTGTAGTCCACAAATGTAAGTTAAATCTCTGATGGAATGAGGTTACATTAGTGCCTATGGCATGGACAGCTTACACATCTGGAAAGGCACCATTAATTCTGAAAAGCACATTGGAGGTTTTAGAGCAACATATCACACTCATCACCAGATGGTTACAGTCAACTTCATGGTAACATGATGGTCCTCCTGAGTTCTCATGCTCTCAACTGTCTTCTCGCTGTAAGTGTTTTTTTTCCAAGTTTGTTAATCCCTGTGATCTCTTGTGCCTCAGAGCTGATCCTTGTCTGAATCCCTTTGATATTGATTTGCACCATGGTCTGGAGATGATCGCCGCCTCCACTTTCTGCTTCCAGTCTCATCGCCTTCATTCTATTTTACTCATTTAAAGAAGACATAGAATGGTCTTTTTGAACCAAAAATCAAGATTTCTGATTACTTAGATAAACTAAATAATATTTATGGTCAAAAACCTCATAGTCTCTTCAGATTAAGCCAGTTTATTGCTCATCTCTGACAGCATTTGAACAGGCGCTCTGTTTCGGAGCTAATGCCCGCCCCCCAGAACATTGAGTCTCTTGTGATTGGCCAGCTACCAAGCACATTCCAACTCGCTTGTCGCTGCCTTTCAAATGAGGCTGCAATTAGTCATTGTTAGCTATTGCTATTCAAGACAAGAAGCAGTCAAGCCACAAAGACATTATTACTTCATTTGGAAATACTTACATTGCCTTCAGGAAATCCATTACGGATTGTTGGAGCTGCTTCCTGCTGATGAGTCACGCGTTGTATTGCCCAAAGTTTGTATAACTATTCACTTCAAAGTGACTGCTACAAACAAACAGCATTTCAGGAAGCTTAGCAGGGATATTACTATCAAAAATGAAAGATATCCACTCTGCTCTTTTTTCCTCATTAGAAGGGAGTCTATGAAGCGTCTGGTGTTGTTTTTGACAACCAGCAACAGAGCAACAATGAACTGAACCTTTCTTCTGAGACATGTTGCTCTCAACAGATACAATAGTTGTAATGGTGGAAGTGATTCAGCTTCTTTTTCAGGTTGAATGTTCACGCCTATGACCAGGAGTAGCTGTTGGGGGGGAGGGTTCGTTTGCACGTCAAAAGTGCTAGTTGTGTAACTAGCACGTAACTAACACTTTCAAAACCGCTTGCTTGAGCACAGATAAACAGAGAAGCCCTTTTTTCTCAGAAGTGGCTGAAGTGTTTATTGTGACATTTTAGTGATGTTTAGATACGGGAGGGACACAGGGACACACCAAAAAACATCAGAAATTTGATTTTCCAGTGAATGTCCTCTTTAATAAATAAGTTAAACTTTCCACATCTCCTTGTCTGCCTGCTCTTGGGTCCACAAATCTTTGCCATCACACAACATATACTCCCATCTAGACAATGACTCTTTCAAGGAAGGCCTTGCATTATTTCAACACAACAATGCTAAACCACATTCTGCATCCATCAAAACAGCATGGCTTCACAGGAGAAGAGTCCAGGGGTTGAACTGTCCTGTCTGCAGTCCAGACCTTTCACTAAAAGAAAAACATTTGGAGCATCATGAAATGAAAAATCCAGCAACAAAGGCCCAGGACTGTTGAGCAGCTAGAATCCTGCATCAGACAAGAATGGGACAACATTCCTTTCCTAAAACTCTAGCAACTGGTCTCCTCACTTCCCAGACTTTTACTTTTTTTTGAGATGTGTTGCTGCCATCAAATTCAAAATGAGCTAATATTTTTAATGAAATGGTAAAATGTCTCAGTTTCAACATCTGGTTTGTTGTTAATGTTCTATTTTTTTAGACACTTCCTCCAATCATCAACCTTCAGCCCAGCCTCTGTGCCTGCCCCTGCTCCAACAGAAGCTGAGCTACCACTGGTTTAAATGTTCTATACCGATGCAGGAATGTATGAGAAGAAAATCACATTGATGATATGTGATAAACAGCCGATTCTGATCAAAGTAGTGTCCTACTGTAGTCAGACAAGTCATTGTGAACACAAAGAGTTCTCTAATGTCACATTCAGTGACTGAAACAAAAACCAAAGTTAAAACTCAAATACCACCCCACTGAAGCTGCTGTCTCTTCGTGTCCTACACAGAACACATAGACACTGAGGAACCCGACCAGATACAGAACCCAGGATAAACAGGTTCAGTGAATGTGGTCCCAAAAGTGTGGAGGTGGATCACTGAGTTAGAGGACAGTCTGTAGAAAGACAGAGTCCCAGCAGGACAGTCCACATACACTGATACTCGATGAGAGACAGAGGATGACTTGATGGATATTTCTCTCTTATGGTGACGGACAGAGTAACCATGATCATCAGAGCAGATCAGACTCCAGGAGTGATCATAATCTCCAAACAAACAGTCAGAATGGCCTCCTTTTCTCTTGATTCCTCTGTAACTCACTGTTATGAGAACTTGTCCTCTCCACTTGACCTCCCAGTAACAGCGACCTGTCAGACCAGTTCTACACAGAATCTGTGGAAAGTGAGTGAATCGGTCTGGGTGATCAGGATATGACTGATCTTCTGCCACATTGGTCACTTTCCTGTTGTCTTCAGACAGTTTGAGTTCTCTGTTCATTGTGTTTGTGTCCAGTTCCAGTTCACATGAATCTGATTAAGACAACAAGACAAAGCTGCAATTTACTGATTATCAGCTGATACGTTGTTAGCTGTGTCCCATTTAAGGTACTGCATCCTCCTGAGTGTGGATTCGTCGGCCGGATGTAGTCAAAATGCGTCTCAGCGCATATCCCAGAATTCTTTGCGTGCCAGCAGCAAGCTTTTTTTTTTTTTCTTTTACAACAGGTCCAGTGGAGCCTGGATAATAGTAAACTAAACCCAAATGCAAAAGAAGAATAAATACAATTAACTCTATAAAAATAACAATACAAAATAAAATATAATTTTGATATAATAGGTATATGTCATTTAATACTTACTAAGATTTACTAAGTAACTTCAACTTTATATTATTACTTGTGGATTAAAGAGAAGAATTAAGAATTTTAACCAGGTTTATTTGACCTGGTCAAACCTGTGTTTTTATCTGCTGTGAATAATTCATAAATATAGAGTTGACTGCATTGGTTAGTTGACTTACATATATGATGTTGTTGTTAAAATACTATGTTAGAAATAATGTTTTATTCTATCTGTTGTTCACATCATACATCTGTGAGGAGATAAGTTATATTTGTGAATCATATTGTTTGTCTTGTCCATGTTTGTCTCTTAGCCTGAGATACATCACACACCACACACATTTATTCCAGTATTACATGAAATATTTAAAAAATAATATTAACTGGAGGGTCCATCAAAACTAATAATCACCAAACTGATAAACCGGTACAACAAAAAACACTAAATAATAATACTTTTAGTTCTAAATAAAATATGTTTTATTTTACATCAAATATGTTTAAATTTATCAGATTTTTAGGATGTTTTGGCTGATTAGGGCTTAAATCACCAGTCAGACTTCAAGGAGTAGAAGAATTCTGATTTAGGAGTTTGAACTGTAGATGGCAGTATTTCAGGACTCGGTCGGAAGAAAGGGAACGCGCATCCCACTCCACCCTCCGTCGGCTGGACCGTCTCATTTCACGTATCGCACTACTTCCGCCTCCTCCGTCGGCTGCGCACTCAGGAGGAGATGACTCCGTCGACCACACACTCCGCAGCATGCAGTACCTTAAATGAGACACAGCTGTTATGTCCTGGTCTAAACCCATACTTACACTTCCTGAGACCAGGTCTTAACCTCTGTTTTCCACCATGGTCCAACCTGGAGGAAGAAAGAGTCAATCAGTTTCTGTCCAACATTAGTCCATACTGCTGTTGAACATGAAGCAGAGGAGGAGAATACCAGAGAGTTCCCAGTCTCCAGTGTTTTTTCAGTCCAGCAGACAGCAGCATTTCTCCCGCGTCTCCTGGATAATTGTACCTCAGGTCCAGTTCTCTCAGGTGGGAGGGGTTGGAGTTCAGAGCTGTGCTCAGAAAAAAACAGCCTTCCTCTGTGACCAGACAACCTGACAGACTGGAGATATGAGAAGTCAGTGATTTAAAAAATCCTGAAGATGTTGAAAATATTTACCAACAAGAGCTAAAGTATGGGAATCAGGATGCAGACAGACTCAACTGTCAAACAAACTGAGACCTGACCTGAGAGTTTCCAGAGGACAGTGAGGACTCTTCAGTCCATCACACAGCAGCTTCACACCGGAATCCCACAGGTCATTGTTACTCAGGTCCAGATGTCTCAGATTAGAGGACTGAGAGCTGAGGACGGAGGATAGAGCTTTACAGCTTCTCTCTGAGAGGTTACAGCCACTCAGCCTGAGGAGGAAAACAGTGATGACCAAATGTTAAACATGTTTCTCTTGTGGTCTTTTAATATGTCTTATTACTCTTTATATATTGATCCATGTACAGAGCTTTGTTGGAGGCTTTGACCACTGGCAGAAGCTTCAGAAGAGCCTCCTCTGAAGCAGAGTATTTTTTCAGGTCAAACTCATCCAGATCTTTTCCCGATGACAGTAAGATGAAGACCAGAGCTGACCATTGAGCAGGAGACAGTGTCTCTTTGGACAGATGTCCTGATCCCAGTGACCCTTGGATCTCCTCAACAAGAGAACAATGGTTCAATTCATTCAGACAGTGGAACAGGTTGATGCTTCTCTCTGCTGACAGATTTTTATTGATCTTCTTCTTGAGGTACTCAGCCGTTTTTTGATTGATCTGTGATCTACTTCCTGTTTGTGTGAGTAGACCTCTTAAGAGCTTCTGATTGACTGCCAGTGAAAGGCCCAGAAGGAAGCGAAGGAACAAATCCAGGTGTCCATTTGGACTCAGTAAGGCCTTGTCCACAGCACTCTGGTGCAGATAATTCAGGTCAGGACTGTTTCTAAACAGTTTGGACCACTGGCTTGTTGTTGGTTCATCTAAAAATAAATTTTTTCCAGAGGTGGTGAAGGTCATATGCACATGAAGAGCAGCCAGAAATTCCTGAACACTCAGATGGACAAAGCAGAAGACCTTGTCCTGGTACAGGCCTTTCTCCTCTTTAAATATCTGAGTGAAGACTCCTGAGTAAACTGAAGCTGCTGTGATATTGATGCCACACTCTTTCAGGTCTGACTCATAGAAGATTAGGTTTCCTTTCTGCAGCTGTTCAAAAGCCAGTTTCCCCAAGGACTCAATTATCTTTCTGTTCTCTGGACTCCAGTGTGGATCTGTCTCAGCTCCTCTATCATATTTGGCCATCTTCACTTTGGATTGAACCACCAGAAAGTGGATGTACATCTCAGTCAGGGTCTTGGGCAGCTCCTCTCCATCTCTGGTTTTCAACATGTTCTCCAGAACTGCTGCAGTTATCCAGCAGAAGACTGGGATGTGGCACATGATATGGAGGCTTCGTGATGTCTGGATGTGGGAGATTATCCTGTCAGCCTGCTCCTCATCTCTGAACCTTTTCCTGAAGTACTCCTCCTTCTGTGGGTCTGTGAAGCCTTTGACCTCTGTCACCAAATCAATACAATCAGGAGGGATCTGATTGGCTGCTGCAGGACGTGTGGTTATCCAGAGGCGAGCAGAGGGAAGCAGTTTGCCCCTGATGAGGTTTGTCAGCAGCACGTCCACCGAGGTTGACACTGTGGCATCGGTCAGGATTTCAGTGTTGTGGAAGTCCAGAGTAAGTCGACACTCGTCCAGACCGTCAAAGATGAAGACTACCTCGAAGTCTTCAAACCTGCAGATTCCTGCTTCTTTAGTTTCAGTGAAGAAGTGATGGATGAGCTCAACCAAACTGTACTTCTTCTCTTTCAGCACGTTCAGCTCTCTGAAGGTGAAGGGAAATGTGAAGTGTATGTCCTGGTTGGTTTTGTCTTCAGCCCAATCCAGAGTGAACTTCTGTGTTAAGACTGTTTTCCCAATGCCAGCCACTCCTTTGGTCATCACTCTTCTGATTGGTCTGTCTCTTCCAGCTGAGGCTTTAAAGATGTCTTCTTGTCTGATAGTTATTTCCACTCTGTCTGGTTTCCAGGAAGCTGTTTCAATCTGTCTGACCTCATGTTCATCATTGACCTCTCCAGTCCCTCCGTCTGTGATGTAGAGCTCTGTGTAGATCTGATTCAGAAGGGAGGGATTTCCTTTTTTAGCCAAACCCTCAAACAAATACTGGAACCTTTTCTTCAGGTTTGATTTGAGATCATGTTGACATGCTGGAGCTCTGGTTTCTGAGTGAACACAAGAAAATAATTCAGTGAGTGCATCAGTGAAAAAATAAGATGATCTTCTTTTCACATTGAAAGTCCTCTTACTGCTTTGCAGACAGTCAGCCAGCTTCTCCTGCTTCATCCTCCTCAGGAAGTTCTCTGTGATCTTCTGAAAGGCCTCTCTGCTGCTCCTCCTCTGCTCCTCATCCTCAATGTCCAACATATCCACAATATCCTCCCTATGACTCTCTAAGACCTCTGTGTGATCTATACCCAGAACCTTCTGGATCTTCTTCAGCTCATTCTTCACAAAGCAAATGATTTTCTCCTCGAGCAGCTGGAAGAGAACGGCATGTGGTTTAACCTTAGATGATCAGTGACAGAGTCCACAGAGCAGCATCTAGACTGTCAGAACCAGAACTCTCCTTTACTATTAATAGTAAAGGAGAGTTTGTACATTTACAAACCATAAATATTGAATCCAGGTCTGCTTGATGCTCCTGGATAGACTGACCACTGAGAACCTCTGTCCTCTGCTGATTAACTCTGAGGAGAAAAGATTCATTGTCATTTACTAAACAATCATTTGTTTCTGCAAGGTTTCCAATGTGCTGCACCTACTTCTTCACTAGATTTACTGCTAGAAATGTAGTTAGAGATGAGGACAGGATGAAGACGTTTAATGGAAAATAAAATAAGATTGGTCCACCAAAGAGAAGAGGAAGAAGAACAAGGAACGAAACATCAAACACAAATATAATTTCCTCAACCTCTTCTGCAGTTAGCTGTCAGCGAGGCTTCTTCAGTTCTGAACTGAAGAGGTTTCATGGATGAAATGTCTAGTCATCTACAGCTAAGTGCAGAATAAAACAATGACCTGGCTGACCAAGAACCTTCACAGGTAATTTCCTGGATCAAGTGTGTTTCTTGGACTAAACTTGGTTTGGACTAGACAGGGTCCTCCTAGTGGAGGAAGATGTACAGTAAGTGTGTGTTAATATGTGTAAAATTCTTACTTCAGTTCACCATGTTTCTTCCCTTTCTTGAAGGTAATAAAACGACCTATAGACCAGTCACTCTTCATGGACACACAGCTGGGTTCAGGTCCATCAGAGTCTGATTTTTCATATCGGGTCCTAATCAAATAAACAAATTCTTAAAATGCTGTTTAACTGGAAAAAAAATCTAGTTTTTCTCTTTACCTCTGATTATTTCTGAAGTTAATAAGACAATCCATAGGTGATATGCTCTTCTCTCCAGGGATGGCAAAGTCTGGTCCTGTTTGATGGATCCTCCTACAAATACAGGACATGTAGTGCATGTAATAAGAGTAGATAATTTCGTAATTTGGCAAATAAAAATGTGTAGAAAAGATTGTATTATTATTTGTTGGTGTTAACTGATTCTGTGGTGAGTTTGTGGAGTTATGTTGATTTAATCAGACTCAGCCCAAGGTATAAGTGAACTAAGTAGTTGCTTGGGGCCCCCTGGTGATCATTAGTTTGTAGAGAAAAAAAACATTGTAACATATGAAAGAAATCTAGATATCTTTAGATACATATATTTAGATATCTAAATAGTATTGACTTTAAGCTATTTGATTTTATTATGTAGCTGAAGATTTGTTCATTTAGTGCCCATTTGCACATCTGTTTTGCATTTTAAAAACCAAAGTCAACTGGTTTACCTCTTTAAATTCAAGTTTATTATCACCAGACTCGGTGCTTCATGTTGAATAAAAATGTATTATGTGTATATGTGAAATTCTTACTTCAGTTCACCATGATTTTCTTCATCCTTAAAGGTAATAAAACGACCTATAGACCAGTCACTCTTCATGGACACACAGCTGGGTTCAGATCCAGGGTCTGGTTTTTCATGTTGGTTCCTAATCCAAAGTGTAGTAAAAAAAAAAAAAAAAGGCAACTGGACTTAGTTGAATTTCTTGAAGACGTTTCGCCTCTCATCCAAGAGGCTTCTTCAGTTCAGTTTGACTGGTGGAGAGTCTGGGACTTATAAACTCTGTCAGGTTTTTGGTCCATGGGGTGTGGTTTGGACAGGAAGGGGGTGTGAGTCGTTAAGTCATCAAGGGTCGTTGAATGTTGTCTTTTGTCTGATTTAGTTTCACCTGAGTCGTTAGTTATTGGCTATTGTCTGATTTAGTTTCACCTGAGTCATCAACTGTATTTGACCTCAGGTGTGAATGTGCCCACCAGGACAGAAGGCAAGATAAAGGAACAGGAACACATCCGGGATGCACTCAGGAATTGTGGCTATCCCAACTGGGCCTTCACAAAAACCTCAAAATCAAACACAAACACAACAAAAGAGAAAAGGAGCTCTCCCGCAAGAATGTTGTTATCCCCTACGTTGCCGGCGTGTCCGAAAAACTTAAGAGGATTTTCAACAACCACGACATTCCAATACATTTCAAACCGGACAACACTCTCAGACAGAAACTGGTTCACCCCAAGGAAGATAAACTAAATAATATTTATGGAGCTAATGCCCGCCCCCCAGAACACTGAGTCTCTTGCGATTGGCCAGCTACCAAGTGCATTCCTACTCGCTTGTGATTGTCCAGCTACAAGCGGACTAACTGATGCGCAGTGCTTCGCCCCCACAGGCACTCAGTTTGAGTGCCTGCGTGGTTTAATTTACATCTAAAATAAACCATTAATAAGTTGTTCCCTATGCACACGGTTTCTCACAGCTCATGCAGCGGTTCGCTTTTAAAACAGCGAGCCGAGACAAACAGAAAGCACACACGATCTCTGTCTGCCGCATAGCAGTTAGCATATTTGCTAACTGGAGAAACTCGCAAGCCGACACAAAAATACACACATTTCCACACAAGTCGTGTAGCGGTGTGTTAGTAAACAGTATCGTGGAGCTGAGACAAACGCTCACTCTCACTCAGTTATTTTCTACCACTGCTGAGACAATCAGAAAAGGTGAACACACACACTGCCTTTCAAATAAGGCTGCAATTAGCCGTTGTTAGCTATTGCTATTCAAGACAAGAAGCAGTCAAGCCACAAAGACATTATTACTTCATTTGGAAATACTTACATTGCCTTCAGGAAATCCATTACGGATTGTTGGAGCTGCTTCCTGCTTCCTGTTTGTATAACTATTCACTTCAAAGTGACTGCTACAAACAAACAGCATTGCAGGAAGCTTAGCAGGGATATTACTATCAAAAATGAAAGATATCCACTCTGCTCTTTTTTCCTCATTAGAAGGGAGTCTATGAAGCATCTGGTGTTGTTTTTGACAACCAGCAACAGAGCAACAATGAACTGAACCTTTCTTCTGAGACATGTTGCTGTCAACAGATACAATAGTTGTAATGGCGGAAGCAATTCAGCTTCTTCTTCTTCAGGTTGAATGTTCACGCCCATGACCGGGAGTAGCTGTTGGGGGGGAGGTTCCTTGCACACCAAATGTGCTAGTTACGTAACTAAACTCAACTTTTCACTTTAGTGATGTTTAGATATGGGAAGGACACAGGGACACACCAAAAAACATCAGAAATTTGATTTTCCACTGAATGTCCTCTTTAAAACGTTGTTTAGCTGAAAACAAAAAATCTAGGGTTTTCGCTTTACCTCTGACTATTTCTGAAGTTAATAAGATGATCCATAGATGATTCACTCTTCACAGACACACAGCTAGGTTCAGGTCCTGTTTCAAGTCCAGCATAGTCCGGTCCCTGTTGATGGTTTCTCCTACAAATACAGGACCTGACATGTAAAAGTTTAATCTATCATAACAGACTGACAACTTTTTTTGGTTCTGCACTGGTCTGATTTTTTAAATATTAGAAATCTCTGGTGGTACATGATAAATCATTTGGTTTGTGGCAGAATTTGTTGACCAGTGAAGACCTCCATCCAACATCATCTGACCTCTGTCCTCGTTTCAAGTCCACAAGTTGACCCATGGACCAGTCACTTAACATGAACACACAGCTGGGTCCAGGTCTAGCAGAGCCTGGTCTCTGCTGATGGATCCTCCTACAATCACAGGACATGATGTGTAAATACAACACTGAGCTGCGACATGAAGATGGGTCACATGATCCATAAGATCCTCATCTCACCTTTGAGCCTCATGTTCCTCATATAGAGTGGTTTTATAGGATGAAGCATCCTCTTCTTTATCCTCTATCTGATTCATGGCAGAGCTGCTGGGAAACAGAACTCACTCATTACAAGTTCTGCTAGCATGAGTGGATCACATTAGCCTAATGTTGGCCGTTGGCTGACTGGCCAAATGGCACAGCCCATTGGTTTATTCTAATAATGGGCTGTCAGTCACCAATTTATTAGATGGGCTCTAGGCTGGTGATACTTGAGTCACCAAAGATAATCAATGAGTGAGTCAGACTTCCACCAAATATCTAAAGTCTACTTTGGTGTCAAAATTAAATTCATTAGAAGAAGAGGCTTCCATATGTACTAAACTATCAGACTTATGTGGTCCAGCAGCAAGTTTTTGAGAAACACATGAACCAAGAGGAGAGTAAGAGGTAAAGACCATTCCTGACCCCGGCACCATCCACTGGACCTCAGGCTTCTCACAGCAGCAGCATCATCATCACCAGGTCCAGCAGAAGCAAGAAGAACCAGCAACACCAGCTGAGGAGCAGCTGCAACAACCACAGCTGATGGAGACTGAGAGTGAGCCACAGTGAATGTGGAATCATTTACACACATGTGAAAAAAACCAGACAACACAGACCCTCCAACCATCAAGGCTGACAAGTGCTTAAATGTTTTGGCTGACTTTGCTGAATTTTGTGAAAGTACAGCAGCTTGTCTAGCAGTTGTTGGATTACAAATTTAGAAATGTTTAAATCTAGGTTCCAACATAAAAGTATATAAACGAAAAAGTAATCTACATTGGGTTTTACATGTTGAGGTAAAGATGATGACATCAAGTCTGGCAGCCCAGGTGACTGAGACATTAACCTTTTGTCTTTATGCACTTCCTGACCCCTGGCAGGGTCAGAAGTTAAATGTGAATGCTAATGTTAAGGCCAGGCTGTGCCCTTGATCTCTATGACAATGTGAAGGTCTGGGCGATACTGTCAGGCTGATGGGATTAACATCTATGCATTCAACTACACTGTTATGCTGATGAGATCAGGGCTGGGGAACTTCTGTTAACAGGCTGATTCCTGTACTGCATTTACATGCTTTGTTTAGATTGTCTCCACCTCTATCTTGAAAAGTATAAAACTCTACAGTGCTGAGCTATAGTCACACTTGGATGACTACAGCGGCGCACACGACATGAGGTCTCAGTAAAGAGTAACTTCTGTTTAAAAGATTTCCCAACGTTTCCTGGTCTCTGCTTCAACAAGGAAAAAGTTTCCAACACAGTGCAGCATGTAACCAAGCTAACATTTGTGCTACTGCCAACAGAACTGCAGAGTTCTTGGTGCAGCATGATACATCTAAAGATAAAACTACTCAGGGCCGTAAACAGCCCTTCACTACAGGTGAGGCCTTTGGCTTAAACAGAAGAGCCCACTCTCTGGTGGTTAGGTAAGAAGCTATCCGATTTACCTCTGTGTTCAGGCTTCAGTTACAAATTTGTCATATCAATATTGTTATTAATAAGTATAATTTTTGATAAAATCCAGATACAAGTGAAAGTTTGTTGTGTTAAAAAAAACTCAACATAGGATTTTATGTCAGCCCCCTACAGTTTGTAAACAGTATAAAATATGCTGTGGTAATGCATCGGTGAACTGTGAATCAGGACGCTTAATGTTCAACCATGTCCTCAAAGTAGGTACAGTAGACTATATTATCTCATTTTATACACTGTGTTGCTTTCAATTTCTTATCACAAACTCAGAGAACAAATGTTTTCTTTTTTCTGATTCCAAATTGGAAACTCTTTTACCAGAGAAAAAAGCATCTAATTTCTAATGTAGTTTAATATTAAAATAGTGCAGATGTGACAGAGACTTATGAAGCATATTTACATAACTCAAACAGAGTTGATTTGTGAATGGAAGCTGTCAGACCAGTTCAGACTGTTCATGCAGGAATGTCCAAAACAGAAAGTCAGATGATACAGATTCAGCTGTGATTATACTGACGAGACACAAACACATGATACATGGAAATCGCTGTCACTTATAGAAATGAACTGGAAAAACATTTATCTGCATTAGTTAGTAATATCTGCAGAAGCCAATCACTGTCCAGAGAATATTGCAGACATTTTTACATGGAGTCATAGTGATGAAAGAGACTACAGTGATCAGACAGTGTCAGATTCTCACCTGTTGAACTGAGCTTGGGTCCAATCACCTTCCTGAGGACACAAGATGCTGCTTCTTGTCCTTTGTCCGTCCTACTGTCTTTCTGTGTCTGATCTGAAGACACAGAGTCATGTCCTCATACCGTCAGAGTCACGTGATGTCAAAAGCAGTCCATCAAGCTGCCTGTTCTCTCTCTCCTGATTGGCTAATTGTGATGCAGATGGAATTTAATGTGAAGCAGCCACCTAATCATGGGTAAAAGATGATGTAGGTGTGTTATTTGTCCACTAGGGGGAACTAAGTCAAGCAGCAGCTGCTGTCAGTTGCACGTGATGACCTGCAGGAGTCAGCAGGTCAGAGTGAACTAGTGATGGGAGCAACAGTTCTTTTAGGTGCACTGAATCTTTACAGTTTGTTCGTTAAAAAAGATTTGTTCAAAAGATTCGTTCAGTTCACCAAATCGTTCAGTTATTTATGCATGACAGGAGAACAGACTATGTCTGACCCACTCGCTGAACTGATACGCAGCTGAACAGACTGTGATTCAGCTCACTATCGCCCGCTGTTGGCAGTGCTGTGAGATAAATACACCAACCTCTTCTGTTAAATAATAAAATTTAAAAAAAAATCTTGATAAATGTTGGAGATTAACAAACGTTTAAGTGTAAGTGAACGAGTCAGCTGATGAACCAGTTCACGTACTGTTTCCTCGCAACGAACAAATCAGCTGATGAATTTGTTCACATACTGTTTCCTCATGTACTGTTTACATTATCTACTGACTTGAAACATACAATAACTTTACTACAGCTATCTATTAGTTTCTGAATTGCCTGAGTGAAGTTAAATTAAGATATTTAATTAATATACAGTTGCCCTCTCATTACAGACCAGCCTAATGTTTAAGTTTGTGTTTACTGAGAAAGTCTGTTAAAACAATGGGGACTGGAGTGTGTGTCTTCATGTTCTTGCTGTAAGTGTACTGTAACATCTTACACTGACTGCATAAGCTGGGACACACGGAGACCCCCTCACTGAGTGAGGGATTCGGTCAATATGTGTCTGACTCTGTAGTGAGTGACCGAATCACTTTCGCTGTCCGCTGCCACTGGCTGCTGTCTGACTCAAGTCACAGCAGAGCTCAGCTGAACTGTGAGATGAACGAATCGTTTCATCAAGTGATTCATTTCAGTTCCTTCACCTAAACTATTTGTTCTTTTGAACGAATCATTCGCGAAGGAACCAACACTAGCAACCACGTCCTTTTGGGAGGACATGCTCTCTGGGATGGGGATCTTCTGGAACTCTTCAGCAAAAGATTTTGGGTCCTTCATAACCTCCTCAAACACCATCAGCCACATAGTCTGTAAAATATTACACAAATTAATTTACTCACTTTATTATTTATTATCAAGATTTTAAAAACATACACTTTGTAAATAATAATAGATTTCTCAGCCATTCTACATAGTTAAAATGTTTTTGTTATGAGAGTAACTTTTATACTAATGTTTTTCTTGTTTTGCACAGTAAAAGGCATGGTCGCAGTTTAATTTCACTGCTGACAAATTTATGCAACGCATGCGACAGTGAGTCTTGAATCTTGATTATAAGGTGCATCAGCTGCATAAATGTTCCACTGTAGGAGAAAACCACATTCTTGAGGAGTTAAACACAGCACCCAAGCTATGGTGGCCTTCAATGATGAAGTCTGGTAATGGAGCATCATTTGGAGTGGCTGTTCGTTTGTTATTAACCTGATGTAGTATATCTTAAAGATATATATATATATATCTTATATATATATCTTTTATATATATATATATGATATATATGAAATGAATAAATAATTTTCTAGATGTGCTAGACTCATTGTTCATGATCTCTATGAAACCTGCAATGTTATTGTCAACTGTTCTTACACTCCCAAAAATACTGAATACACTTCCCCCCATACCTGCAATCAGCTGTTAACCTGTAACAGCAGAGGCACACACACAGAAAATGCACATGCTTCCCTCCTACTCCCATGCTACATGGGAGAACAAACATGTGCACACATGAATAAATTTGTGAAATACATATCTTTGTCATCAGGAAATCATCATGGATAGTTGACACTGTTCCTTACTTCGGGTTAAGTTTGGTGCTGAGTCTCCAAAGAAGGCATTTAGTCTTCTGCTGAATGTAGTCTGCTGCATTCAGTTTTGCTGTGCTCATCACATATTGTCAGTGGATTATTGTCTGTATACACTATGAGGTGAGGTGCATAATAACCCCTAAACTGTTCACACACCGTCAACTTCATAGCCAAAAACTCCAGTTTCCTAAGTGGATGTTGTAGTTCTTTTCAGCAGGGGTCAGGGTTCTTGAAGCAGACATGACAATTCTCAGTTTTGCACTTGATTTCTGCCTTTAAAATCAGTCTACACGATCACTGTAATTGACTATAATATCTGCTGATATCACAATTAAACAGTATTGAAGTAATTAATTTGAACAATGGCTCTCTCAACCCTCATTTGTCACAGTATACATGCACAAAAAACACAGAGCTTTCCTTTAAGTGAAATAAAAATAACAATTTATTTAATCAAATGACACAATATAAATTGAAAAAAAGTGGTGAATAAAGTAGAGGAAACTTGCTGCCACTCATCTGGTCAGTCTTACCTGAATGGCAAGACCACAATGCCTAAGTAATCAAAACAGTCCAAAACCAGCAGGCACAACACTGTGATCTGTGATCCTCCACTACTGATTCTTTTAACACAAAACCTTTTGTCTAAGGTAGTGTATCAACCCAATTGCATTACCAAAATCACAGAATGGCTGCTTGTGGAATGGATGCACAGTGCTCTGATCTGAACAGGTCCGCCAATTTACACTGCTTGCATCAATCAGTGTACATTGACACATTGACTAAATGGATGTGTATCAGCTCCGATGCCAGATCTGGGGCGCAATGGAACCGTTCCACAACTAGAGTAAATTGGGGGTGAGTGAAGCAGAGGCAGAGAGAATGGAAAAGTACTGAGTGGGAAAAGGGTGATTGTATTGTATTGAAAAATTGAAAAAAATAAACTGAATATTAACAGCCTTCATACAAAAAATATAATATTATTTATTATTTATTAAA
Organism: Brachirus orientalis; assembly: GCA_016785285.1. Lineage (NCBI taxonomy): Eukaryota > Metazoa > Chordata > Actinopteri > Pleuronectiformes > Soleidae > Brachirus > Brachirus orientalis. Next base: position 1,162,058 of record JAFBJR010000197.1, on the reverse strand, counting down.
GTATATTTAACTAAACCAGAAATGTGACTACTTATTATGTTATGGTCACACAGACAAAAACCAGGGAGTGGTAAAGTGACATGACCCAAGACAAGAGTATCAAAACAAAGTGTCAAAGTTGTACAGAAATCAAAATTAAACAGACCTCTCTAAAATTAAGACCACTGTCTCAGGTAAAGGATGTACAAGAGGATTTAATTCCAGAAAATATTTGCATAATTTTGTAAACGTTTAAGTTCAAATGCATCTCTGTTTTAAATAACATGCATGCAATTAAGTTTTGATTCATTTTCAATTACAGATCTTTTGGCCTCTCCCTGTAAAAGATGGCGGCGCAAGTAGTCACAGCAGCCCGGTATTTTTTTACGATTTGATAGTTTTCTTTTTTTCTCCGAGTGGATTTGCACTCGCACATGTGCAGCACAGCAAGACTGAAATGCTCATGGTTCTGGACTATAATAACCATCATACTTTTAACAGTAGCTGCTGTGACTCCATTCCCCCCAGAAATCCTTTCACCATCCTCCTGCTGGAGTGACACAGGCAGCGGAGGCACAGGAAACTGAAGAAGGGAAATTCTGTCTTTTTCCTCACCAGTTCCCGGTCACTCAGCAACAAAATGGATGTGCCATGACCTGCAGTCATCAACTTCTGCATTGAGTGTGTAACCATAACAAAGACTGTTAAAGTCTTCCTGAAACAGAAGCCGTGGCTGATTATTCCCTCAAGCAGGAAATCAGCAGCCTTACGTAGTAGTAGTGCATCGGGGATCATTTCAACAGCAACAACTCTAGGTACATATGCCAGGGGACCAAGACACTCACCGGCTACAAGGTCACCCACACATCGACAGACCCCTTGCACAGCATTACCTGATACCTTTCTATTCTAGTGTACTATATTCTGTTCTGTTCTACTCCATTCTATTAGGGGTCACCACAGTGGCTCACCTGTTTCCATCTTGCCCTATCCCCACGATTTGTCTCACAATATTTTCATCTTTAAAAAATGGGTCCCCATATAAACAGTTTGGGAAACACTGTATATATATGTATATGTATATATATATATATATATATATATTACCCTGGCATGAAAGATAATTGTTTTATTTATATAGAATAATTAGATTGTTATAGAAGTATATTTTTAATACTCTAGTCTTTAATAAGGATACATATGCATACAAGGTCAAACACTGAAAAGATCTTGGCACAAGAGGAAATGACAATCATCATTGAAATAAAAAAAATGTACAGTTTCATCTTGATCTGATCAAATCGATATTCTGTTGAGGACCTAAGATTCAATCCAACCAAAAAAACTAAAAGCAGAGAGAGCAATAAGTCAAATAGACTTTGCACACTATTAAGAGAGAAAAAAGTAAGAATAAGTCATACAGTAGATGATGACTCAGACCATCCACTGCACTCTTGCAGAAACTGGCATGCTTTTTTTGACAATGTGAGGGTGAGAAATTGTAAATGTCAGTGGCTTGTCACTCAGAGTCAGTTCCACATGAGCACTGAGATGGACTGTGCTAACAGGGAAAAACAAATGACAGAGAAGACATTAGAATCCTGTCTGACTCACTCAGTGTCCCACTGTCAATCGCTGGACTTGTTTAAGGCGCCTCTTTATCATTTTAAGCATTTCCAAATGTTCATTCAGTGCCCTATCTCCATTTACTTCCTCACTGTTGTATGTCGATTGGCTTCCCCCCCTTCAAAAACTATTTTATCTCTTTCCTAAAATTGGCTGTAGCTTCACATTTCTTCCCTCTATTTCAGCAAGGTTAAGTTGGAAAAAAATATATGTGGATTCGGAGAACAGATTTCAGTGGAAATCCCTTTCTTCCTGTCACTATAGAAATTGAAATGTAATGATTGAAAGATTCAGACATACTGAAACTAAAACCTCACGACCTCTCTTCAAAACATCTTGATCAGAGGAGAGGTAAAATGAAGGCCAGAAGTGGAGATGCATTGGAAAACTAGAATTTGGAGATAATTTTCTCTTGGACATGGAAGCACTTGAGCTTCACCCAACACTGATTCATCTTCTCTCTCCTACACTTTGTCTGTAGATAATTAAGTCCCTGTGAAAAAAATAAGTTTCTCCTCTTCACTGTTATTAAATAGTGGCTGAGAACATATGAACAATATTTTTATTTTTCTTTTGTCACGGTGGCATCTCATTTTTCCATGGCAATAATGTACGATAATTGTGTAGGTTTACCTCAACATACATATAATCTTATGCCTGATTATCTGATTCCATCTTGTCCTCTCCCTTCTGTTACACCGACTGTCCTCATAATAAATAATAAAATAATAAAAATAATAAAATTAGTTTATTTATTTATTTATTTTTACTCACTGAATTTCTTCGGCACCCATTCATAATTCATAATTTTTATCACCTTGTCATCTCCTGTCATCATGTGACAATTCTCCGCTGCTGTGACACAAATGTATAAATAAAAAAACAGACTGTGGGACAGTCATGTATACTGTATGTGTCTTTACATGAATACAGTGCAAAAGTGGACATACGTTGCCTTTTCTGTGTCGTGGAAACAATGTTTTGAATGGATATTTCCATTTTGGTTTTAAATGCCACTGGTCGCTAATGTACATGTTTAACATAAAGAACTTTTCATTTTATTTCTGTAAAAAGAATTAATTTACAACCCCAATGCCAAACAAGTTGGGATGTGTAAAATGTAAATAAAAACAGGAGGACATGAGGACAGAAGAGGACACAAGGGAGAGGACAAGATGGAGGCAGGTCCGCTGTGGCAACCCCTAAAGGGAGAAAGCAAAAGAGGATAAAGCGAATAGACCAAACAATCTCCAAACACAAGAAGAGGAATACAATAATGACGATAAAGAAAAGTGACATTGAAAGGAAGCACAAAAGGGAGGTGGGCTTATTAAATAATCATTTTCCCAAAGTGGTGTATTGATTGTCTAAAATGCAGGGGTGGTGTTTTGAGATTTTCCCCACTCCCTGACCCATTTTCAGTGCTTTCAAATCACTGTTTCCGTGTAGTTAAAACACAGACACAAGAAAAAACTTCTGCGTGTACAAACCCGGAAAATGATGTACATCTTTATTTCAATTCAATTTTTTTTTTTTTTTTTTTTTTTACAACCAATTTTATTTGTTTGCTTGACATTTCATAGAATTCCTTAGTTTTAAAGGTCCAGTGTGTAAGAATTAGTGACATGTGATGATGTGGCCGCAGATCACAACAAATACGATGCAAGCTGTGTCGTCATCCAGTGTCTGGATCCTCCTGAGTGCACAACCGACAGAGGAGATGGAAATCGTGCGCTATGTGAAATGAGACGGTCCAGCCGACAGAGGGTGGAGCGGGGTGTGATTTCCTTTTCTTCTTCCTCTCCTAATAAATTCTGGCAGACTGCACATTGAGTGCTTAAATACTGCAAAGTCCTGCAGTTCTTCTGCCCCTTGAAGTCTGACTGCTGATTTAAGCCCTAATCAGCCAAAACATCCTAAAAATCTAACAAATGTAAACATATTTGATATAAAATAAATATGTCTAAATTATATTTTATTTTTGAACACAATTATAGAACTAAATGTATTATTATTTAGTGTTTTTTGTCAGTTCTATTTTTGTTGAAACAGTTTATCAGTTTTGTGATTATATATTAGTTTTGATAGACCCTCCAGTTAATAATATTATTATTTTTTAAATATTCCATGTAATACTGGAGTAAATCTAGATGACACTGGTGTGTGATGTATCACAGACTGAAAGATGAATATGGACAAGACAAACAATTTGCCTTAAGAAGAACATGGACTGTGTTTTATATATATAATAATATAAATTATCCACTCACAGATTTATGATTCGAAGAACAGATACACAGAAGTACAGAAATAAAGCATTGTTTCTAAAACAATATTTTAACCATAACATCATATATGTAAGTAAAATAACCAATGCAGTTAATCTATAATTACTTATTATTCACAGCAGATAATTTTGGACATGAACTATTAGAACTAACACAGGTTTGACCAGGTCAAATAAAGCTGGTTAAGATTCTTAACTCTTCTCTTTGATCCACAAGTAATAAAAGAATGCCTTAAAAGTAAGTCAGTAAGTATTAAATTAAATGTACCTAATTGTATTATGATTATATTTTATTTGCATTGTTATTTTTATGGAGTTAATTTTATTTGTTCTTTTTTGCATTCGTGTTTGGTTTACTATTGTCCAGGCTCTACCGAACCTGCCCCACTCCTGGACTCCTGGAGCATTCCCCCTCTCTCCTCCTCTCTCCTCCTCTCTCCACCCACCTGATCCAAACACCTGCCTCTCATCACCAATCAGCCTGCTACATAACCTCCTCAGTCCAGTCATTCATTTCACAAGAGCATCAGAGAATTATTGAGGCGTTCACATACCACAAAGGATGCAAACAATTTTTCACAACTCTCTCTTTGTCATTTCTTTCTTTTTGGTTTATGTGTACATTAGCCACTCTTCTTTGTCAAGCATCTGCCTCAAAATGCGAAATGCACATCCATTGGGGTTGCAGAATTATGGGTATACAAGCCTCCATCCATATACAGTAGCAAGGCCTCTGTGTCTTTGGGACAGTGACAAACCCATGTGCAGAATGTAACACCCATGAAGCGGAACTGAACAGCTTGGCAGCATGCTGCCATTAACAACATGGTGGTCTGGTTGTTAAGTAGGATGTGGGGATTCAAGGATCATTAGAAAAAGATTTAAACACACGAAAGAAGCTGCAGAGGAAAACTGGGAGCAGCTCAATCCTTTCACAGCACCTCGGTCAATAAAATATGCAATAATTGAGAAGTTAGGTTCCTGGCATAGAGTGTGTACAGCCTTCTACACAAGACTCAGGCTCCACCCCCGCTCATGTCAACTCTCCCATCTGTTTGGCCACAATTTGATACAGACAATAAAGTTGCATTTTTCACAACAGACACGACATGCTGAGAAACTGAAATCCATGAGATGGATAAAAAAAACGCCCTGTTATGAAACTACTTTTGTCACGGGCCACTTGGGCTTGATAAAGAAAGCCTTTTAGGATCTTCCTAATAAGTGAGTGAGACACACATTCTCTCTGCTACTGTTCTCCGCCAATGGGCAGTTAATACAGTGGGTGGGTGTCAATCATAATGGTAGAGTAATCAGACTTAAGGCAATAACTATCTGAATAAATAGATCATTAATCACACACGAACTATACAGACAGGAAATTACATTACAGCCAAGTAGCAAATGTGCGAGGTATATGTGAAATAGGTAAGCGCTTTTTCACTGAGAGAGGCTGGGAGGAAGGACCATTTACAACACTTTCAAATCCCTCAGAAGTCATGGCCTGATGTTGAGTGCATCCCTAAGCCTTCATTTCCTCCTCACGCACACACACACGCACACACACACGCACACGGCCAGCAACTCTCCTTTGGCAGAGACACTAAGCACTGAACAGCTTTGAGCACAGCAGGAGTCTTTGGCCACCTACATACCCTGGAGTGGAAATAGAAAGAAAAACACGTCGAAATCAATGATTGACATTTCAACATTTTTTTTTTTTTTTTTTTTTCAATTCCATGGATTTTAGGTATTTAATTTTTTAGGTTTGCCATATTTGCTACAGTATATTAGGATTGTCAATCAACTGAAATATTTAATCACAATTAATTGCATGGTTGTGCACACAGTAGTCAACATTTGATTAATCATAATCCTTTTTTATATCTTCTAAATGTACCCTGAAGGGATATTTGGAGTTTTTATTGCTGTTATGAACATTGGAGTGGTCAAATATGCTTGCTTCATGCAAGCATGTTAATTACTATTGTTACATAATAAAAAATACATAATCGTTTAGAATATTTTGCATAACAGCCTTGTTTGTTATCTTGGAGTGGGGAATAGCCATCTGACAAAATTGCATCTAATGCTGAAATGTAATTCAAACCCATTCCAAAACAGTTGGGACGCTGTGTAAAATGAAAATAAAAACAGAATGCAATGATTTGCAAATTTCATAAACCCACATTTTATTCCCGATAGAACATAAACAACATATCAGATGTTGAAACTGAGACATTTTACTATTTCATTTTGCATTTTGAATTTGATGGTAGCAACACATCTCAAAAAAAAGTTGGAACAGGGTGATGTTTACCATTGTGTAACATCCCCTCTTCTTTTAACAACTGTCTGTAAATGTCTGGGAAGTGAGGAGACCAGTTGCTGGAGTTTGGAGAAAGGAATGTTGCCCCATTCTTGTCTGATGCAGGATTCTAGCTGCTCAACAGGATTCAGCTGCTTTATTGCCAGACTTCTCATTTCATGCTCCAAATATTTTCTGTTGGTGAAAGGTCTGGACTGCAGGCAGGACAGTTCAGCACCTGGACTCTTCTCCTGTGAAGCCATGCTGTTGTGATGGATGCAGTAAGTGGTTTCGCATCGTCTTGCTGAAAAATGCAAGGTCTTCCCTGAAAGAGACATTGTCTCATATGTGCATATGTGGCTCTAAAGCCTCTATGTACTTTTGAGCATTGATGGTGCCTTTCCAGATGTGTAAGCTGCCCACGTCATAGGCACTAATGCAATTGTCCCTCTCCTCTTTAGTCCAAAGGATACAGCATCCATAGTTTCTAAAAAAGAATTTCAAATTTTGATACATGTGACCACAGAACAGTTTTGCCTCAGGCCATTGAGTTTTGGTCCAGAGAAGATGACAGTGTTCCTGGATCATGTTCACATATGGCTTCTTCTTTGCATGATACAGCATTAACTTGCATTTGATTGATTGATTGATTGATACTTTATTAATCCCAAGCTGGGAAATTGAAAATTTGTGAATTGCAGGAAGTGATCCTGAGCCCATGCGGTGATTTCCAGTAGAGAATCACGCCCATTTTTAATGCAGTGCCACTTCAGGGCCCGAAGATCACAAGCTTCCAGGTTTTCAGAGATTCCTTCTGATTCTCTGAATCTTTTGATGATATTATACACTGCAGATGGTGGGATCTTCAACCTCTTAACAATTTCACGTTGAGGAACATTTTTCTGAAAGTTTTATAGACAGTTTGTTGCAGTTTGTTGGAGATTGGTGAACCTCTGCCCATCTTTAAATCAGAAATGCTCCTTTTATATGTTACTGACCTCTTCTCAATTAACTTTACATTAGTTGTCAAATGCTCCTTCAGTTGTTTTGTTTTGTACCATTTACTTTTGTTGCCTCTCTTTCAACTGTTTTGAGATGAGTTTCTACCATCAAATTCAAAAAGAGCTAATACTGAAATGCTAAAATGTCTCAGTTTCAACATCTGATATGTTGTTTATGTTCTAATCGGAATAAAATATGGATTTATGAGATTTGCAACTCAGTGCATTTTTGTTTTATTTACATTTTACACAGTGCCTCATCTTTCTTTGGGATTGGGGTTGAATAAAGTCTGTCGCATAGAGTTGGCAGGAGCAATTATCTATTCTTTCCTCCTTTTTAAATACTGTGGTGCAGAAGATGTTGCTGCTGAATTTCCCCTTTGCTCCTCCATTTGTGATAATGCACAAATGGAGGAGCATCATTATATTAAAAATTGTTCTAAACCAGGGCTGGACTGGGATAAAAAAAATCGCCCCGGGTATTTTGAACCGAGACCGACCCACGAGGTATTGATGGAAAGACAATGAAGCCTCTGAATGAAAACAAACTTTCTTGTGACAATGCTTGTACACTGCCTTGTTAGTGTATATGTACATGTCTAATAAACTTAAACCTGCCATTCCATACAGTACTTAGTGGAAACCAAAGGGCTCCTTGGTCTAGTTTGTTGATGCATATTAAAATGAATAAATGACAGATTTAGTGATATTTTCATAGACTATTTATTCACCACATCACCACATAACAGCACAGCAACACAGAATATTTCCTCAAACATGGCAACCTTTAAAAAGTGAAAGGAGACAGAGAAAGAAAGGTGAAAAAGAATAAGACTTGATGGACTTACTTATATGATTACAGTACTGGTATCTAGAAAAATGTGGGAAAATAGTTGCATCATATACTCTGTACAGTATTTACTTAGAGGAACCTCCTGAACAAACAATGTATGATGGGATCCTGAAAATAGGATAAGGTTCAGATTCCCCTCCACTTGTGCCGGCGGCGGGTCTCTCCTCCTCCTGCCTCCCTTTCCCCTCATCCACCTGACGGCCACCTCCACCATCGTTACCTGCGGCTGAAGTTGAAGCTCCTCCATAGCCACCAGCAAACACCTGTGTTATTTTATCACACTTCGCAGCTTCTGCCTGAAGGATTTGTCGCTTTTTCCTCTCTAATTTTCTCCACGCCTCCTTTCCGCTTCTTGTTATTCTCCATCTTTACTCCATCTCCTCTCTCTCTATATGATAGATTGATTGACAGCCGTAATCTGCAAATATGCAAATTACATCTTTAAAAGTGCTGTAAAACATTGTCTGTAACTTTGAATACTGTGTGTTAAAAATATGAACAAGTTAACTTCTTTTACCTTGTTAATTAATTTCAATGTACTGTAAATCTTAAATATCTCATTCTAGTTTGGTTTAATTTTATTTTTGATTTATTGGCCTATTTGCTTTCACATTGTCCAAAGACCTTTTCTTTATTTATATATGCTTTTATGTAAACACAGCATCTTTGACAAGGGAGTACCTAAAGTAGCGTTTAGTTTTGCATTGTTTCTCAGTTTTATGACATTATTAGGTGCAAAAAAGAAGTCATCAGGAAGATTCTCCAGCATGGAGTTGACGACATGCCGGCGGAAGTGTACAAACTAGGAGGAACACTCTTCTTGAGACACTCACTATCCTGTTCACAGTATGCTGGGAGGGGATGGTACGACAGGATCTTCATGATGCTGTCATAGTCTCTCTGTACAAGAACAAAGGAGAGAAGTCAGACTTTTCCAATTACAAGGGTGTCACACTGCTGTCCATCGCTGGAAAGCTCCCGGTGAGGGTCATCCTTGATAGACATTCCTACAGTTACAGAAGAGAACCTACTTGAAATCCAGTGTGGCTTCAGACCAAACTATGGAACAGCAAACATCAAATTCATCTGCAACAGATCCAGGAGAAATACAGAGAGCAGAATATGGGCCTCAGCCTTCATAGAGCTGATGGAAGCCTTCAATATGGTCAGATGAGATGGTCTCTGGAAAAATCTTGAATGTCTTGGCTGCTCCACCACAAAGCTTTTCATGAAGGCCAGATGGGGCAGGTGAAACACAGCGACAGTCTGTCTGATCCATTCCCTAACGACAACCGGGTCAAGGAAGGCAGTGCCCTTGCTCCTACACTTTTCGCTATCTTCTTCAGCATGGTGTAGAGGAAACCAAGGGGTATCTCAAAGAAGGGTTCTATATTCGGCTTTGGATTGATGGCAGCATGTTCAACCTGAGGAGACTCGAGGCTCACACCAAGACATGGGAAGAGCTGAACTGAGAGCCGCTTTTTGCAGATGATTGTGCAGACAGCGAGGAAGCTCACCAAACATTTGGCAATTTGTTGATTCTGCAAGAGCCTTATAATCAGTTGCAAGGACAGACAGAAGTGTTATATCAGAAACAACCACATGAAACCAACAGCCCTCCACACACTGGCATTAATACTGAAAACTGTTAAGCACTTTATGTACCATGGGAGCATCATCTTCAACGACACCACAGCATCCAGGGTCATCGACAACTGCCTCACCAAAGCCAGTACCACCTTTTTTTATTTGCAAAAGTGTGTTTGGAATAACCCTTCTGCATCTGTCAATGAAGATCCCAGTGTACAGAGCTGTAGTTGTAACCACTCTCCCTTATTCAGTTCTTTACTAAAAACAGAGGTGGCTTCTGGAACGCTTCCTCCATCAATCCCTGTGCTTCATCATGGGCATCAATTGACAAGACCACACCCTATCCAGATAACTGTGCTGGACAGGTCACTTGTCTTACATGGATTACACGCACATGCTCATAGCCATGTGATATGGAGAGCAGTGTTTAGGGCAAACGCGACAGAGGAGCCCTGAAAATGCACTTCAAGGATCAGCTGAAGTGACATCTCAGTGTGGCCAGCATCTCAGAGAAAGACCAGGAGAGCATGGACAAAGACAGATACAGATGGAGAACAACTAAGGCCAGGTGCAGAGATTTTAGAAGCACAGAGAACAGAACCTGCTGAGGACAAACACAGGTGGAGAAAAGTATTGGCTCCCCAGAGTGCACCTCCACAGGTATTTCCATGCTCAATCTGTGCCAGAGTGTGCCCTTCACAAATTGGCCATCTCAGGGCATCTCACAAAGACCTCCTTCACACTGATACTTGAGGAACCATCAGCACAGAACAAGCACGTGTTAATCACATGTCAAAAAATAGTGTCATTAAGAGGAATTTGCGTTGACAGTCCCAGTGTGTATGCATAGGTATGACGAGAGGAATGAAAATATAATAAATCACAGATTGCCCATTGCTGAGACCTATTATAGTTTCTCTTATATTATGAGTTCTACACAGCAGAGACAATGCAAATACCTATGCAAAATATTAGCAATATTTGAGGTTAACTTTTAGATTTGTTTAAAGGGCCCCACTACTGTGCAGTGTTTATTAGAATGGAAATGATATGTGCAAACAATGATGCACCCAAATCACACACTTTGTTGCGTCTTTTCATCTTCCAAATTGCAAATGATTGTTGCCTCCTCCTCCTCCTCACCTGGTGACTACAGGCAGTGTCCCAGGGCCTCCAATCAGTGCTTTATTGACAGCAGGCATCCAGCAGTGCTAATATCTCCAGATGATGCCAGATAAATATATTCTTCTCCCTCTAACTGCTCCCCCACACATTTTACTGCCTGGCAGTGTGGCCTCTAGCCAAGGTCAAAATGTGCAAATGCATTGTGAATAGAGAAGTTTCTGTAAAATCTGGCATGCAGTTTTATTTAAAAAAAAAAAAAAAACATGTTGACTTTTCTCCATCTGCTTTGTCATTTTTAAAAATGCATTTTTGTCAACATTGGCATAGAGATATGGTGGATGTTGGGATGCTGGATAAAATGTAAATAAAAACAGAGTGCAATAATTGGTAAACCTCATAAGTCCACTTTTTTATTCTCAATAGAACATAAGCAACATATCATATATCATATATATCATGTATGAAATTGAGACATTTTACCATTTCATGAAAAATATTACTGCATTTTGAATTTGATGACAGCACACATCTAAAAAAATGGAATGGGGTGATGTTCACCATTGTGTAACATCCCCTCTTCTTTTAACTGACTGTAAATGTCTGGGAACTGAGGAGACCAGAAACGAAAGTTGTCCCACTCTTGTCTGATGCAGGATTCTAGCTGCTCAACAGTCCTGGGCCTTTGTTGCCAGATTTTTCATTTCATGATGCTCCAAATTTTTTCTATTAGAGACAATGTCTAGATGGAGCATATGTTGTTCTAAAACCTCTTTTGTACTTTTGCATTAATATAGGCACTAATGCAACTCCATACCATCAGAGATGCAGGCTTTTGAACTGTCCACTGATAACAGTCTGGATGGTTCCTCTCCTCTTTAGTCCACAGGACACAGTGTCCAAGGTGTCATTCATCTGACCACAGAACTGTTTTCCATTTTGCCTCAGATCATTTTAAATGAGCTTTGGTCCAGAGAGAAGATGGCAGCGTTTCTGGAATCGTGTTCACATTCTTTGCATGATACAGCTGATTTCAGTGTCCCTGAGCCCATGTAGTGATTTCCAGTAGAGAATAATGCCTGCTTTTAATGCAGTGCTGTCTCAGGGCCTGAAGATCACGAACATCCAGTTTTGACCTTGGGCCTTGTCCTCCTGATTATCTCAGTCTTTTGATGATATTATACACTTGTAGTAGTTGATAGGAAATATCTTGTACCGTAATGATGGCTTTAATACTAGTGTACTTACGGTAGCTCTATTGGCCATGCTCAGCAGTGCAGCTCTGTAAAAAGAGAGGAAACGCAACTACGAAGTAAAGCACATTCATTTTGGCTCTGTCTCCATATGCAGTTATTCCTCCACAAATACTTGCCACAAATAAATTGCCAGAATTTGACAGTAAGAAAGAGGATTTTGATTCTTAATTGGAACGGTTTGAAAGATGGCTGTCTGCTAACAAAATCTCAACAGGGAAGAAAATTGATGTGTTTTTGAGTGTGTTAGGTCCCAATGAATATGGACTATTGAAGAATTTGATTGCTCCAACTAAAGTTTCAGATGCAACATATAAAGATATCACAAGTGCCCTGTCTTTGCATTTTAAGCCAAAGCCTATTTTGATTGCAGAACACTTCAGATTTTACAAAAAACGGTAACAGAAAGATGAAACAGTGACTGAATACCTTCTTGCACTGAAGAAATTAGCAAGCACTTGTGAGTATGGACAGTTTTTGAATGATGCGCTGAGAGATCAGTTTGTTTGTGGTCTCATAGGAGAGGGGTATTACAAGCGGCTTTTATCAGAAAAGGATCTTTCCTTCAAAAAGGCCTGTGATATTGTGCTTGCTCTTGAGCTGGTGTATAAAGACACAAAAGAATTGAGAGAACACGTTGATAAGCCAAAAGAAGTCCATAAGGTCTCCAATGCTGCAAGTGATAAGTGGAGTAACAAAAAGATAAACAATTTGCGTCAAAACCGCCAGGAGGATTCAAGAGCTAAACAGCATTTCTCCAGAGAGAAAAAGCAGCAATGCTATACACACTACACACTATGGACCAAATATTGCATGGAATGGAAAAAGTTGTGTGCTTTATGGACGACATCCTGATGTCAGCACCTACGAAGGAAGAACACCTGGAAATATTGGATCAAGTTATGACAAGATTGGAAAGGTATGGGGTGAGAATAAAGCAATCAAAGTGTGCATTCCTCCAGGACTCAGTGGAGTACCTTGGGTACAGAATAGATGCACAAGGGCTGCACCCAACAGCAAGTAAAGTGGATGCCATAGTGAACGCACCAGCCCCACAGAATGTTACCGAGTTAAGATCGTTTTTGGGATTGCTTAACTATTATGGGAAATTTGTGGCAAACTTGTCCACAGTACTGCACCCACTTCACCAGCTGCTGAAAGCCGACACACCATGGAAGTGGTCTCCACAATGTGAGGACGCATTCAAGGGATGCAAGCAGCGTCTCCTAAATAGTAAGTGCCTCGCACACTATGATCCAGAGAAACCAGAGAAACCTGGTGTCAGAGCAGTAATTTCCCATGGGCTACACTCTGGTGAAGAGCACCCAATTGCTTTTGCATCAAGGACTCTCTTATCAAGTGAGTGAAACTAAGCTCAAATTGAAAAAGAAGCATTGAGCAAAATATTTGGTGTCAAAAAGTTCCATAAGTATCTGTATGGAAGAAATTTGTGCTGTTGACAGATCACAAACCGCTGCTGACAATCCTAGGCCCAAAATCTGCAGTACCCACTCTTGCTGCTCTCCGCATGCAACGCTGGGCCTTGATCCTGTGATTACGAGCTTATGATTACGACATCCAGTACAGAAGATCCATGCAGGTGTAACACAGATGAGAGTGCCGACAATGGGGGAGTATTCTGTGTGTCACATGTTTATGAGTTACCTGTTTCAGCAAATGACATTGCCACAGAGACAAGACATGATCCAGTCCTCTTCAAGGTCCTCAATCTGACGTTGTCAGGTTGGTCAAAGTTGTGCCTACTCCTGAACTTAAACCTTTCTTTGTGAGGAAGGATGAGTTGTCATAATCAAGGGTCATAATACCACCAAAGTAAAAACAGAGACTCCTGTCAGATCTGCATGATGGACATCCAGGAATAACACGGATGAAGGCATTAGCCAGAAGTTTTCTTGTGGTGGCCTGGGTTAGATCAAGGATAGAGAGTTATGTAGGTCAGTGCGCTGCATGTGAGATCACACTGAACAGACCTGCAGCAGCACCCCTCCACCCTTGGTCATGGGCCACTTCACCATGGGAGAGAATACATGTCGATTTCGCTGAAATCAATAAGCAGCACTATCTACTCGTAGAAGATGTCTACTCAAAGTGGCTAGAAGTACTGCCTACACAGCAGACATCAGCTGCGAAGACTACTCAACTTCTCCGGAACCTCTTTGCATCATATGGCTTGCCATCCGTTTACATCAGCAGAGTTTGAGCAGTTTCTCAAAAATAATGGAGTCCACCACATACTGTCACCACCCTACCATCCTGCATCCAATGGTGCAGTAGAGCGAGCTGTGCAAACATTTAAGAAAGCCTGGACTAGACTTGATGCACAGTCTGTGTCACCTCTGCAACGGCTTGCTCGATTCCTGTTCACATACAGAAACACTCCTCACACAGTCAACCACGCACTCACGTCATTGTTGAAGCCTGACATGTCTGCAGTAGCGATCAAACATCAGTTACAGCAGAAGAAGGCTCATGACAAGCAAGTAAAGACACTCCGAACGTTCAGTCTTGGGGTGAGGGTCCGAATTACAACACAAGTTAGGAGTAATTTGGACCCTTCACCACCGAGCAATGAGGGTTCCCACCAGGACAGAAGGCAGGTTGAAGGAACAGGAACACATCAGGGATGCACTCAGGAAGTGTGGCTATCCCAACTGGGCCTTCACAAAAACCT
>JAFBJR010000197.1:971878-1147273 GCA_016785285.1 Brachirus orientalis | reverse complement strand
AAGAGGATTTTCAACAAACACGACATTCCAATACAATTCAAACCGGACAACACTCTCAGACAGAAACTGGTTCACCCCAAAGACAAAACACCTCAACACAAGAAAACCAACTTGGTATATGCTGTTCAGTGCAGTGAGGACTGCAACGATTTGTACATTGGAGAGACAAAACAACCTCTCCACAAACCAACACAGAAGACAGGCCCACTCAGGACAAGACTCAGCAGTCTATCTACACTTACACCAGACAGGACATTCTTTCCAGGACAGTAATGTTCAGATTTTGGCCAGGGAGGACAGATGGTTTGAAAGAGGAGTAAAAGAAGCCATCTTTGCCAAACTGGAGAAATCAACCTTGAACAGGGGAGGTGGTCTAAGACACCAGCTATCAGCCACCTACAGTGCTGTTCTGGACTCCCTCCCCAGGAGGTTTCACATTCTGGACTCCCTCCCCAGGAGGTTTCACACACATTCACACCTGAGGTCAAATACAGTTGATGACTCAGGTGAAACTAAATCACCTGACGACTTAACGACTCACCTAACCTTTTAGTTAACAACTCACACCCCCTTCTTGTCCAAACCACACCCCATGGACCAAGAACCTGACAGAGTTTATAAGTCCCAGACTCTCCATCAGTCAAACAGAACTGAAGAAGCCTCTTAGATGAGAGGCAAAACGTCTTCGAAAAATTCAACTAGGTCCAGTTGCCTTTTTTTTTACTACACTTTTGGATACCATGACCTGGATGACTGAGAATCTTCACAGACTTGGGGTGAGGGTGTTTTGAGACTTCAGACATCCAAAGAAGCTGTGGATACCAGGAACGATTCTGCGGCAAAGAGGACCTCTGACCTATGACATACAAGTTGGTCATCGTCAAGTCAAGGTGCATGTGGATCACCTGCGTGCATCCAAAACTTCAAGCTGGCCAAGCAGAAGGGATAAGGATGATTTCCTGGAGCACGCAGCGAGTCCTGAGGAACAAGCAGAAGAAACAGAACAACAAGATGCTGCTGTTGGTCCAACTCAGGATGTTCAACCAGCACGGCGCTATCCTGAAAGAGAGCGTGTAGCACCAAAGACTCAATCTCTAAATATTATGTAGAGATAATTAGTTATGTATAAGTAAGCAAGTTCAGAGTGCTTTCTGTAACGTTAATGAAGTTACCTAGAGTAAGTAAATGTTAAATGCAATGTGAGCACTGCGTTGACTGTTATAGTAGTCTGGTTGTTTAGTTATGATGGATTATAATCTAGGGGGGAGGAGTGTAGTAGTTGATAGGAAATATCTTGTACCTAATGATGGCTTTAATACTAGTGTACTTACGGTAGCTCTATTGGTCATGCTCGGCAGTGCAGCTCTGTAAAGAGAGGAAACCCAACTACGAAGTAAAACACACTCACCTTGGCTCTGTCTCAGTATGCAGTTATTCCTCCACAAATACTACAGCACTGTTCCAAATTTTTTTAGATGTGTTGCTGCTATGTGCTGATATTTTCATGAAATGGTAAAATGTATCAGTCTCATGTGTCGTTTATGTTCAATTGGAATGAAATATGGGTTTATGAGATGTGCAAATCATTGCATTCTGTTTTTATTTACATTTTACACAGTGTTCCAACAAATTTTCATCCAAAGTCTACATGAAATTGTAGACTATTTATAAAAATTGGCTTCCATTTGAAAAAAATTAAAGCACGGGAAGTACGATGGGAGTAGTAGTCAGCCACCAGGGGGCAACTATGCTGGCTGTAAAACAATCAACATCAAAAATCTCAAATTTAATAAAGTCTGTGGGAAAATGGGCTACTTCATAACATCATCACTAGTTTCAGGTCTTTTTCAATGGAAAATAATGTCAGTTTTGGAAATAAAATATAAATACAGTCTAAATAACTTGACATGTAAAGAATAGGTAGAGTGATAGCTCAGACACATTGTCATATTTATGGCTACATAACAGAAGATTTACACTCTGTATCTCAGCCTAGTGATGTTTGAATCTTGTAGCACCAAGCAATTGTTTTTATGTTAAGACAAATAGATGCAACAGCAACACTGGTAAAGGGGCAGAGTTGCAAACAGGTAGGAGTATGACTGAAAACACAAAAAATGTAATAAAATTTGCACTGCTGCTGTGTACACACAAAAGCTCCCTCAGTCAGGTCAATAACATGTACATTTTATAATGTATTCAAATGTAGAGAAATATTGAGTGATTTGCAGCAACTGTGATTTAGTTTTTTTTAGTTTCTTCTCAATCTATGAGGTTTTTGTGCATTAATCATAGACAATCAATCATGTCAAACCTATAGGAAGACAGTAGGGCCAGCCTGACCATGCGAGCACAGCATTAGGCTTTCAGTGCAGCACATTTCTGTGGCCAAACCATTCTGTCTAAATAACAGGGAGGGTGGCACCGTAAACACAGACTTGCTTGGCTTTGTCGAGCTAATGACTTCCTGCTCCACTGGCTTGTGAAACAGTGTTAGAGCCAAAATAAGTAAAATTTGGAGCAGAATTTAATCTGTCACTCAATGGAAAAGCCTTTAAACAGAAACACACAGCCACCCAGAGGGTGAACACAAGTGAGGTGAAATTACAGCGAAAAGAGTGAAGCAGCAGAACAGTTTCGGAATGAGGATTACAGACTGGTTGGATAAATACTGGATTCTTTAAAGCAAAACACACAGTGTGAATGTCAACCAAGGTGGTATGGTCTAAAACCATCAATCCCTTTGAATCTAGGTGAGCTTCACCTACGTAGAATGGGGGATTGAAGCAGGGAGGAAGACCGTGCTTGCTCTCGCTTTTTGATCTTCCTGAATTTGCCCCAAGCTTTGTTTTGAACAGTGTAGCTGTGCAGCAGTCATATTAACAAACCAAGTGGTGCAAGGTAGTGTGTGTGCGTGTGTGTGAGCACAACCTTCAATCTAGGTTTACAGCTCGGAATTAATCATGTCTGTGAATTGTTTGTTTCCTCTATGATCTCCTGAGGGAAACTGGAAGGTTGTGATGAGAAACTTCTCTGGGGTAGATGAGCTGAAATTAATCAAAAACATCAATGGCTTTTTTTCTGAAAATGCTCTGCCTCTTTTCTAACCTCCTTTTCTCCAGCTGTTTTCACCAAAAAAGACATATAATACCTCAGTGCAGTTACTATATTTCCATTAATTTACTCTATTATCATTCATTTTACAAATATAATCTATAATGAAAACAGACAAGCTTATGATATGAAAAGATACAATATTACTCTGCAATGGTAGTTTCTAGCAGCTTCCACTAGTATTCTTTTCCCTAACAAGTATTGTCTAAAACTTCAAAGATCCCTATGTTCCACATTAGTATTCATGTCTGAAGAAAAGAAATGAAAATAATCTGTGAAAACATGACATAAAATGCAGATTAGCCTCGTCTGTGTAGATATGCAAATGGTAAGGCAGACCTCCAAAGCATTTCTTTGCACATGAGCAGACTCTACATGCACACTATACTTTAGGTGCCTCCTGATTCAAATCTACACAGATATAATTATCATTCTGTTCAGCTAAATATAGAAATACTCAGCAAGTTTCATATGAGTGTGGACGGCAGAGTGTAGCCCTGAACTTTCCATCAGTGACCTGAAAAGTAAATGGAATTCATGAAAACAGCACTGGCTGGCTTTAATTTAAAGCAGCTTTTGGCAGTGTTTTTATGAGGTATACAGGCGATGACATGAATTATACAAACCGGAGCCTGGAGTCAGATGTGAAAAATTGTATTGTAAATAATGACTGCATAAAAAGTCAATCAATCAAACAATATGATTTCAAGGGCTGCCTCATGATTGTTGTGACGTAATGAATAACAGTGTCACAATTCTCACAATGTTTGTACACTTTTGGCAGAAATGAAAGATTAAATGATTCTTCTTCATTTTTTATAAGTGCAAAATCACCTGATTGTATGAACTGTTGTTATTCATTACACCAGAATGAACCTTTTGCAGTAGAATCACTGCATATCAGGAGTGGGGTCAACTCTATAAAGGCAGTGATGTTAATTAAAGGCTACATGCATAGGTTCTCCAACACATTTGGAAAGAAAGGACAGCATGTAACATTGTGTAAATATTGACAAAATCTACAGACTGTGCCTTTTAATAACAGTTTCATTATTACTTCTACTATTATAATTAAATATTTTTGTTTCTTTTCCTAAGATACTGTAGCACAGGAGGCTGTGCCATTTGTCCTAGCATTGTTGATTTTATGCTATGATAACTAATTAAAAAATGAAATTTGAGTTCCTAAAGATGGGCCATATATGTTAGCCCTGTACCACACAAGAGCCTTATTGTCAAATTTAACTTACAATAATAAAGTGTAATAAATATTCTATTTCAATATATTTATTTTGGGCATCGTATAAGATGATGACTAAACACTCCCAATTAGGATTCATTGTGAAGTACTTTAGGTTCAAATTAAGCTTTACTTTCCCATTTAAGCGAAAATTCAATGTTCATGCATTACAAAAAAAAAAAAAATACACCCTACATTTCTTCATCAGTGCATCTGCCACATCCCGAAACCTCAAAAAATACTTTATACCAGCAAACCAATACATTCCTGTAGAACAGGGGTCTCCAACAAGTAGCTCCAAGCTCCCAGTCCCTTTCGAAGTAGCTTAATCGAACTTAAACCTGCTTACATTTTTATCCCATCAAACTCAGTGGTGTCCCGCCCCACTCTAACACTAAATGATTATTTGCCAGTTAGTTGTCAATCATTTTTACTGCTGTCAGCTTGATGAGTGAGTGGTCTTGTGAGATCAGCTCAGACCAGTAAGAGGCAAAGTACATATATTATACTATTTTCACAAAGAATGGGAACTAGTTTTGTTTCATGAGTGTAAATGACAAGTACTCAGGATATATCATACATACAATATATATAGGTGAATAAGACATACTATTGGTGTATTTGTAAATGCATTGTTTTGTTTTGATAGAATTCATATTTAAATTTAATAATGTGTGAGATACTGTATATTAGACAGAAATGCATATAGAAATACATAATGCACATGAGGTGGATGAAATACTTATTAGTTATGTTAATTGCGAAATGGGAGTTGGAGAAATTGACATTTTCTAAAAGTTCAGGCAAAGCAGGCTCATTCTGTTTGTTTAGACTGAAATAAGCTATCAGAAGAAATGTTCAAGAAACACAAGTAGCTCTCCCCCATTTTCATGTTGTCAAAGCAGTTCTCAAGAAAAAAGGTTGGAGACCCCTGCTGTAAAACTTTTACAAATACTGTGAAGTGAACAAAAGTATAACTAAGCCTGAGTCTCTAAGAGTCAAATCAAATACAGACCATCATGCACTTAAGATAAAAAATACACAGAAATATGACGGAAATCTTATCTTAACAAAACACTCATCAAGCTCACTTAAGAAAATCTTAAACCCTTTAAATAGAGTATGTTCATGTAAAGGCTTTGATTCCACATGTTAACTATGCTTACTGAGTGTAGGGTGTATATACTGTATTTAGATGTTGCTTTAAATTCGTAGCATTTCAAACATGAATAGGATTAAAAGTAGACATCAAACACAATTGTAGAAATGTATTTCCTGAAATGCGTTTACTTTCATGTCAGCGATCATGGCTTTTAGCATCACTTTGCTCGAACAATGCGTATCTCTACTTGGAACAAATGCCCCATGTAAATTTACAGCGAGATAATTAATTGAAAGTGGGTTAATTCCTCCCACCGCAGTTGTCCACATTAGCAGGGAAGCGATAAGGAACTGCCTTAATAGTGGGTCAGACCTTCATGGAGGAGTCCAGCCTGAGCTGAGCGAAGCTTATCTAAATCCACTTGGCGGAGATATCAGAGGAGAGAGCAGAGAAGTGTTTAAATTTGTCTGAGAAGAAGCTTAGAAATACAGCAGCGGCATGAAGTTCCTCCGAAAATGCTTGCCTTAACTGCTCAGATGTTGACTGGTTTACATTCTACTAAATAGAGAAAAAACAGACTATGACAGCAAACCACTTTAGAATGTGAAAGGGGGCATTATAGTATGTCAAATATGAAAAAATGGTACAGACTCAACTCCTGTTCAGCAGCCCTCAGCAGCCCTGCAGTGGTGCTGGTCCCTCTTCTGTGCTTGGTGTCACTGAAAGTACAAGGTCACCTGCCTGGGTTACGTCGCACTCTCTGCCAATAAACCTATGCCGTCGCTCTGCTTTAGCCGCTGCCTGCTGGAGCCTCTGTCCGCTTCATCCTCTTCATCAGATCTGCTGACGCTCAGGTGTCTCCGGCACACAGGAGGACTATAAGGGTCAACACACACAGGCACAGCATTATAGTATTACAGCTTCTGTAAGGGACATATTAGAGAGGAAATACTGTAAAGCATGGGGAAACAAACAAAAAAAAAACATGCATAAATGATGTGTCATGTTATTAAAACTGCTTCTCAATTTTTATTTTTAATTAGTAAATGCTTTTGAAAAATCCATGACCCAGGATGAAACTATGTCACTTAAGTTTCAGCCACATATGAGTAAACAATGTGCAGTTAGTGAAGTAAATGTGCAGGTTCAGACAGTGCAAGAGATACATTTGGCGCCGATGAGCTCAATAACTTGCATGCTGGAAAGGTGACAATAAAACTGTAGCGATGTCAACACGCACTAAACCATGGCAGTGTCACATGGATATCTAAAATTATAAAACAGGTGCTAATGTAACAAATGCTTTCAAATGCAAAATGTATAAATAAAATGAGAAAACTAAGATGTTGATGCAAATTACCGTTTATATGACTGACACATGGCTGCCAGCGGTGACAAAAGACTGCTTTTCATCCACCTCATAAAACACATGCCTGTTTATGACATCTGTGAAACATACCATTTTATCTGACTGTGAGACAGCCTTTATCGACTGAAAACGTAACTCTGTTTCACTTTGAAAACCACTTACTCACCAAGTCTATGCAGAAAATAAGCAATTTAACATCACAGCACACAGGAGTTGTGGATCCACTGCTGCCTCCATCAGTAAGTTTAAATGTGCCATTTTGTGACTTTAATGTTCAAAATCCTTCATTTGGATTTATCTATAAGACGTAAAATTACGTAACATGGTAGCAGCAGCCGCTGTGCAGGAGAGTGAGCAATTTACAAGCTTCACTTTCCAGTCGAGAAAAGCAGCCAGATAAAGCAGTGAACATACCGTATTCTTTAGACATTGTGAACTTAAGCAATTTCATTAAGTTGCTAGTCTGTCTGTCCTTGTGTCTATTTTCAGAGAGAATGAACCTCCATGTTGCAGGCGGACACAAGGGATGGCACAGTGCGGTCAGTGCTCTGCGCCACTACCTCTTACAATCATAGCTCAAAACACTTTAATTATCAATTGAATTATATAATTGATATATTTAAAGATGTGATTCTTTTCCCTTAAATAAACTAATAACACTATCTAAAGAGAGAGTGCCACTCAGCTTTATCCACATGGTAAAGTCTCTGTTCTGTTGACATGAGCACATACTGAGCCAGTGCAATGTTAAGTCCAGTAAATGTTCACATGAACCCAAGAGCCAGTATTGAAGTGTAGATGCATATTCGTGTTCTACTGAACAATGAAGCTTGCAGCTGTCTTGCCTTTCTTTTTCTTTTTTTTTTGTTCCAAAACACACCGGAGCAAGAGAAGCTGTCAGTAAAATGACTCTGAAAACACATCGCTTTTGAAACAGAGAGCTAATTTTAGAATGTTTAATTATGATGCAAGGAGCCTTGCAATTCTCTTTAGACTCCTCTCAGTTAACACATCTAAGCAAACATGTGTGGTTTCATTTCTATCCCACTGTTTTATTTATTTATTTATTTTGTAGAAGCAAGTCACCTCCCTCTCAACAACATCAAGCAGAGGCACTCACATTCTCAAGAAGGGCGAGGGAATGAGAGAAAAAAAGGTTGCTCTACAACTAGAATTTCTGATGTCCATTAACTACAGTCATGGATTACTGTATACAGGAGGTGTATCAGCTGTTTATGATGACATTACAACAGAAAATGGAGGAAAACTGTTGCTGGTGTCAGCAATGCCCACCAGAGGCAAACTAGAGTATAATAAATTGGGTATTAAGTAAATTTAGACACTAGCTGACAAGAAGGAAGGGAAATGTATTATGCTCTTATAAGCAAAATTAAAAATTGGAATCTTAAGTGCAACCTCTCATACAAGCAGGGGAGTTGAAACTGTTCATTTGTGTACAGTTTTTTGGTAACACATTTTTTTATTTCATACGTTTATGTACCCTAATAATTCCAATATAATATATATAATATAATGAACAATACCAGCTGTCACTCACACTGCTGTCCACTCATATGTGCCATGCTTTATCATTTATGTTCCTCTAAAGTGGAACATAATTAAAAAAAAATGACACTATATTCTTTTGTAGGGGAGCTGAAGCCATTGATTGAGATACTGCCTCATTACCTCCTCAGGAAAATGTTTACTGGTGTAATAAATTCATTGAGTTCAGACAGGTTTTTTTTTTTTTTTTTGAAATCAGCAGAGTCACCCATGGTGCCTATAAAATATATGCCCATTCCTTGTTAGTTTCAATGGCAAACAAGTATGAGAATATTACCCCTTTTTATATGCGGTCTGTGTATATTATAGGGGATTGGCAATGCAGTATTTTTTTCATCATAGATTAATAAATCAATGATGCAAAAATAATAATAATAATAATAATAACAACAGAATATTTGTGTTGTGCAATCATTTACAGTAGTTCACTCACTCTTCAGGGAGTCAAAAAACAAAGGCCACTGTTTTTTGTCTGGGGGCCCGAAAGTATGAGTCACCATTAGTGTATCACAGGGACTATATACGCCGGGATAATAAGTAAATAAAAAGACTCTCACAGAAAGCAAACCTTTAGTACATTAACTGAAACATCCTGAGTTCCTGCTTTTATCACACCATGCATCACCTTACTGTCAGTCACTGTCAGGCCTGTAGAGATACTTCATCACCAAGTTATCCATCTTCTTTTCCTTCTTCTTGGATTCCTTCTTGGTAGGGGCCACATGGCCTGTGAGCTCCTTGTCATTGTCATCATCATCGTCTGGATGTTTTGGGGCTCTTTTAATGCTGCTGGAGCTGCGGTAGGAGATGGTGGAATCGGAGGAGGAGGAGGAGGAAGAGGATGACGACGACGACGACTCAGAGGAGGACGAGGAATCCTCGGACTCACTGGGCTTCTTGTTAGATCTCCTCTTGGACTTCTTGCTTTTCTTCTTTCTTGAGGTCTTCCTGCTGTGATGATCGTCTGAGGAATCATCTGATGGAGATGGTCTACTCTTTTTATCTCTGCGACTACGGGAGCTGCTGGTGCTCAGGCCGCTGGACTGCCGATTGCTGTAATCCAGAGCCGAGCCTGATGAGGACCGCAGCAGGCTGGATGAACTGCAGCCAAGCCCTTCATCCTCCCCCTTTTTCTTAATCTCGTCACTTCCCAGCGTCTTCTCATCCTCTTCTTCACCGCTAGAATCACTGAGTTTGCTGCGCTTGAATTTAATGGGTTTGAAGCTCAGCACCTCATTGATTGCCGCCTCCAAGTCAGGATCTAGGTAGTTGCGGTGTGTGACTGTTTTAATGTCAGATAATTCTGTTGGGTTGCTGTCTGAGACCCGTGTTTGAGCTGGGGTAGAAAAGCTGCGACTCACTGAGCGGGGACTGTAAGGTGAAGTTCCCCCTTCACTGAAAGCGACACTCTGGACATCATCATCATCATCGTCACGTAAACACATGCCAAATTCGCTGAGGCCACAGCTTCGGGCAAGGGACAAACGGGAACTGGCTTGTCTCTCGTCTATCCAAGAAGTGCTGCGATGCAGCGATCCGGGGCTGGAGCGGCTTACGCTGCTGATCGTTGACTTATTGTCATCATCCATGTCCAACATGCCCCTCCTGGTAGACATCCTGCTGGGAGCCACAGATGACACAGTGGACTCCTTATCCAATTCAGGGCTGCTGCGGGAGGTCCATCGGGACTCCAGGCCTTTTCTGGCTCTGCTGGTGGCCTCAGAATAAGCCAAGGAGATGACAGAGCCTTTGTCATCTAAGTCTTCCTGTGCTTGGCTCTTTTTCCTTTCGTCCTGAAGCTCTCCAGACTTCGACTTGGCTTTACGAATCGAGGCATGGTCTGGCGTGTCGGGCTGTTCTTTGAGAGTGCTAAACAGGGAGCTTTCATCGCCCGTACCCCCTATGGAGTCTTTCAGGTTGGAACGCTTCCTGTAGCTCAGGGAACTCATGACAGACACTGATCTGATTTGCTCTACTTCTTTCCCATCTTTGCTGATGTCAGTCATCTTCTCCTTACCTTCTTTCACCTCCTTGGTATCTGCATTTGCTGAGTATCTGAAGGGTTATGGAGTAAATTTGACACCGGACACAATTAACAAAACAGACAAAAGTAAAACATTTAACATATTACTCAGAATAACCTATTTTGTGCAGCATCGACAGCTCATTTGTGGCAACTTCTGGGGACCGAAGATGAGAGACAATATGAGAGACAATCACAATGGCTTGTGATTGTACAGTATATCCTTTCATCCCTTCACAATAAAAGCAATCACAATAGGTTAAATATGGTGCATTTCATTATTATGATAATTGTGAATGGGGAATAAACATTAATACATTGTATTATGAGTGCCTTGAAAATGTAGCTCACCAACATACAATTCAAGTGCCACAAGGGGAACCTGTGTCTTTCCAAAATAATCGTAAATAATCTTATTTACAATTATGTATGTACGTTATATGATGCAACAATAAAAAGAGACACTGGTAAATGGCATGGGTTTTCTCCAGATTCCTCCCACAGTCCAAAAACTTAATTCAACTCTATACACAGACTGTATATACTGTAGGTGTGAATGTGAGAGGGAACACTTGTTGGTTTTTGTATGTTGGCCTCGTGATGGACTGGCGACCTGTCTACTCTGCCTTTCACCCTATGTTCCCACCACCCTCATGTGGAGGATAAAGCAGACAGTGAGTGAGCGAATTATAGCATAATGAAAGTCAATGTATTAAGATACACACTGTATCAAATGGTGCTCTAAACTAGAGAGATGCATAGCCTAGTAGCTCTTTGTTTTATTTTTTGCAAAACTTCCTGGCAACCCAAGAGATCCTGAAGTCTCGCAGATAAAGGGCCACGTCGTCAATTATTTTAACTTGTGACGGCAGCATGTTTTAAATAATATATTCAATATTTTATTTTATTTTACATACAGTAGCCTCTTTTTTTTACACTTATCGCATTACAATTGTGGATTCGAGACAGTCAACCAGCGTGTAAATCTATCAAACAGTAACAGAGATGTCATTCAGCAGGTGTGAGAACTGGCCAGGGGCCACTTCAATACATTTGGCAGCACCCGTTCCTCCATTACTGCCTTCTGTCATTGGACATATTACTTTGAGAGGGATGACACCTAATCACACAAAATCCTCATCCATCTGTTGCAAACTGCCCTGGGTAATCCTGCTTTGTTTTATTCTTTGGTTTTTTTAAGGGCAGGGGATGTGGGTCATTTCATGGCGACGTCACCACAGGGATACACACAGTCATCTGTCATGATACAAAAGGACAAAATGATTAACCTGGGGTTTTTCAGGCTTCCTTCATCTGAGATGGTCTTAGTGGAGCCTTTGTTCTTCGAAAGCCAAGACTTGACACCGTCCACACGGTCCTCTACCTCTGAATCTGTCTCTGTATCATCGCCGCTGTGAAAAACCAAAATCAAGCTTGTGAGAATCTCCTGAGACTCAATATTCATTGTAACAAGTCCATTATTTTCATATTCAAGAGCAAGAATCTCTTAATCAAATTCGATAATCATCCCTGTTTCTCATGCAAAATAATTGATTGTTTTTGGTAAACTGAATCTGCTTTGTGCAACATCTCAGATTTATTAGATTTATCAGCAGCTTTTTGTTAGCAATTATATTTCAGCTCTCATAAAAAACAGGGGTCAGTATGATACACAGCAATCCAAACAGGTTATAGCATGATGCAACAATATATACTATACATTGTACATATACATTTTCTTTTAAATAGCTGGATGACTGTAGAAAATGCAAAAGAATGAGACAAAACAGGATAAAAGTTAAAAAGTAAAGGTAATAGATGATAAACATGCATTATAAATTTAGGAAGTATGAAAAATATGCAATATTAGAAGTAATAAAATATAAAACATATAATCATAAGGGTGGAGAATTGCACACGTAAGGTACTGCACTGTCATGTGTGTTAAATGGCACAGATTCTTAAATTGAAAATGTGTTTTGTGTTGTCTACTCAGAACCAGAAGGTAGATGACGCTCTTAGAGGCATAATTAACTTGTTTGGCTCGTTCTTGGCTGTGAGCATCTGTGTGGCATGTCACCTGCTCCTGGTGATTGTTACTGGAGGAGAGCCATGAGGAGCCCACCGGCCCTATATGCTTCACAAAACAATCAATAAACAGAGGCCTGGGTATCACACTTAAAAAAAAAGAAGACAGACAGAATCCCTCCTGCTTGAGCTCGCCACTTTATTCATTCGCTTCAAATCTATGTTGCATTTCCAAGATTAGGCCCGCCATTTCCTGGAAGCTGAATGCGGCAGGAAGATGTGAGGAAGCCGAGGCTAAAGTGGAGCAAGTTGAATAGTAGCAGTCGATACTACCATTGTTTGATTTGTGACAAAATCAAACAATGGTAGTAAATGGACTCATCATTACAAATCATATATTAGATCTTCAGTTGTTCTAGTCCGACCCAAACCAATCCAACTTTATTTATAAAGCACTTTAAAAACAACACAGTTGTAACAGTAAAAGCCACAACATCTTAAACTAAGTCAAAAGCTAAAAAAAAGAGCAAACTTAAAAACAGGAGTGCAGGCCATGGGTCCTCCAAAAAGGTACCATCATTTTTTTTCCAGGTCTAACTAAAACAAATGAAATTACAATTTTACTGGTTTATTAAACAGGTACAATGCACACTGTAAATGTACATTAGGCTATTTTTAATTTCTAAATGTTAAAAAGTCATCCTGTTGCCATCTTTTCCTATAAAAAAAATATATATCTGAGCATTTACAAAATTGAACCATCATTATTATGCAGTTACTTTTGTTCATCTTCTCCCCATATGTTATTTTGTTTTTAGAACAGTGTCCAAGCTTAACCTAAGCTCAACAATTACTCTCAGTAATTACGCTCATGTCACACCTTTAAAGCTGTCGTGTGTAACCTTTAAATATAGATGACTGTCCACTCAACCCTCTCTGTGTTTCTCAGTGTTTTTGTGTCTGTGGAGACACAGAGTGATACATTTTACATCAAGGATGCTGGAATTACGTATATTAGCTATGTTAGTGTGTCAGTGAGATCTCAGTAAATGTTAGGTTAAGAACTATTTCCCTGGTTCTCTGAAACATTAAAGAAGTGAAACAAATGCGGGAAGATAACTTTAGGTTAAGGAATACACATTGGTTCTCTGAAACATTAGCGAGGCAGTGAGATGCTGAAATAAATGGTGAAAAAGAATGGTTCAAATATGAACACAGACCTGTCCTTTCAGAAAGCGCTGCAGGACGAGAGAAGTTACACATTGGCGCTTTAACTTTTGAAAAGACATGCTGCTTGCATAAAAAATATTATATATTCACTATATATCCTCAAAATATAAACCTCATTTAACATGTGCTGCCATGGTAATCTATCCAGAGAAAATTACATTGTCTACAGAATAGTACTTTGATTGAGAGCAAGACAAGCTTCTGTATATATGAAGATACTGTTGAGGGTGAAGTAAATATTTCAATTTGTTTTGATTTAGAGCAGACTGAGCTTCATCTCAGTTGTTATTCATGGCTTTGCATTTCAGTACCTGCACTCCATCAATCTAAATATTTGCCTTGTATATCACAACACTGTCGATGTATATTTCATCTACAGGGAGCCGACTATCATTACAAGAGAAAAGAAAAACGGTGATGCAGGTGTAAAAGCTCCAGCTTCTCACACCAGCTTATCCATCTAAACCTTGGAACGTGACACAGAATGCATAAAAGCAGCAAAGACAGAGGAGGTAGGAGATGACAGACAGACTGCTGAGCTTGATCATTTGTCCACATTCCACATATCCATCTATGCAGGTCTCCCAGTGAGCAGTGCACCATTTATTTTCCCACCAAAAGCTTTGTGTCAAATTTTATGTCATGTTTCCTCAGAGAACACTGTGTCCTCTCTTCTATTTTCACCTTTTTTTTTTTTTTTTTTTTTTGGTGGTGGGGTGGGCTGATCTGCCTAAAAGCTTTTTTCTTTCCTCACACAATAAAGGTGGTGCTGCTGGTGGTGTCTGTGCATTACAAGCAAGTCAGCACTGACAAAACAAAGCTCGGCTACTCAAACTAAGCAATGTTGAAGCTTTTAAGAACTTTCACACACTTAACTTTCCCTCCATCAACTTCACAGCCGAGTTTTTCTTAGGGGAAGGTGATACTAATGATAAGCCCTGGGAGAATACATGACCTGATAGGCTGAATTTATTCCCTACAAAAATATATTCATTTTGGAGTTGCAGTGGAGTTTCATTAGGTAGTGAGCTAAAAGTGTGAATCCAAGTGCATTTATTGTACAGCATGTGATCATTTTATGGCTCTCTTATTGCTACTGTTCATGTTTCTTCTTCTTTGTATTTTTCTTTCGTATAATTTTCAGTCAATAATAACGCAAAAAACATTTAGCGCACACGAACAAATAATACATCAAAACATGTGGTTTGATCAGACTCGGTGAACTGCTACTTACTCTCTCCAGAATATGTCACAAAAACTCTAAACTAAATTTCCCATAGAGAATAAATGGGATGAGGTGATGACATCTACTGCTTTGGCATATTTTCAGCTACAGACGCAATTCAAATTTTAAAATGTAGACAAAAGGCCCCTCTATTAATGATGTATTTAACGCTATAGGTTGTATAGATTCTGATCAGTCACCCTTTAATGATCATTAAAAATTTGGGAGAAATTCAGAGTTTATAATGGGTTTGTATTGCGCTGTACTGACTGTTCAGGCCAGAGTGGAGAGACTGCAATTCTTTTATTTGCACGCTGTTCCATGCCACAAATTTCACACTACACAAGTGATATTTTCCAACAACTTGTCCTTTTTCACACAATGTGCCTACCTAAACAGTAGAATTTACGGTTTTAGTATAATCTGCCTCTAACCAACAAGAGTACCTCTCAGCAGCTCCATTGACTCCAATGTAAATCCAGAACAGGATTTTAGGAGAAAAGCAGAAACTACACTTTTCTAACTGTATTTTTAACAATGTATTTTCCAATTTTTGACACTAGAAGCAAAAGCAATTGATCAATGTGTTCAGTAAAGCCATGTAGCTTTGATGGTGCAGAAATTTTGGCGATACCATTGAATTAAAGCAGTAGTTCGAGACTCAAATTCTAGAACAGTATAAGGCTAACAAAGGGACTTTCCCACCATTTTGGCACCATCACCATGGTAACCTTGAGTGCAGGAGCCACACAGCTGTCTCTCTATCTCTCTGTCTTTGTTATGCTGCTATTCAAACTTTTTACCTTTAATAACTACATAACCATTGGGTGCACGCAGGCAACTTAGATATCAAAACTTGCGGACTTAGTGGGCTATTACTTTTCTCTGCAGAATATACTTTTAAGTCACGAAAAGGTTCCATTGGAAGAATTTTTCCATTGGAAATAAATGCGGTGAGGGGATTATATGAATTTTTGGCTTCACAAGTGATTAACATGAAGAGATGAAGACACAAGGACCCCAGAGGAACACACTGAGAATGAATGGAATGAGGTGAAATGAATTCATCGTAGCATTGTAGTATCATAGCATCTTAATATCATAGTATCTTAATATAGTATCACTCTTGCTGCCATGCCAGAAAAATGTAAATTAATCAGTATCAGAAAATAATTATAACAGTTATAATAGTTATAACCAGATATTTTTTCAGTTTATAACCAGAGTACATATATAGTGTTCTGGTTTTCTTGGTGAAGTCAATCAGTATAATATTTCCCATTACCTAATACTTCCTATTCAGTATATTATACTGAATAGCCACCAGGAGGTGACTCCACTGGTTGCAAACAGAAGTAAATTTGAATTAAAACTGACCCTTCTTCTCATTTAATTTATAATTCAATAATAATTTATAATATTTATAATAATACATTTTTCCTCAAAGGAGTTATTGGCCTCAATATCTAGTTTCAGCTGGTCTTTAATAGTCTTTTATTCTATTCTATTTTGACAATTTTGAGGAAATTCTCTAGGAACGGAGAACGAAGGATTGGTGTGATTTCTGTATATGTATCAAGTTGCTCGTCAGAATCAGATATGATGCCCTACAGTTCTGGCAACATCACTGTTCTGGGGACTGAGCTGTCTTCAATACATTCTTCCAACTTAACTCATCACTGACTCCAGAGATGTCATTGCTGATCCCACAGCCTTGGTAACAGAAATCTCCCCAACACTCTGGGGGTGAGCTGGGACTTGGCCTTCTTAAAATGAACTGGCCCACAACATGGATCTCAGCATAAAAGAGAATTTCATTAAAATGTGATGATTCTTTTCAATATATCTACCTCTGTATGGTGTTTCCTTTAAACACAGGTGTCACTGGACAGTGCATGGCCAAGAGGAAAGGAATTCGACTTATAACCTCTGTTCCAATCCCCAGAAGGGAAGACTGGGGTACCCTTGAGCAAGGTATCCAACATGTGTCCGCTTTGTGAGTGTTCACTACTGGTGTGTAATAAGGATGTGCTAAATGCAGAGACCAAATTCAGTATCACTAATCTGTCTGAAAGAAAGGTTATCACATAACAAGGATTATTTCATGTTAAAACAACAGAAGTTAGCACATTATTATATAACATTATAATTGATCTCTATTTTTCTAGCAAGGCAGCAGTTTGCTTCTGCATTTCTTTCAGCATGTTAAATACTGTACATCTGATAAAAGCTCACCAGAGAGAAAAACAACAATCTGTCCATTAGTATGGGGG
This sequence comes from Brachirus orientalis, assembly GCA_016785285.1. NCBI lineage: Eukaryota > Metazoa > Chordata > Actinopteri > Pleuronectiformes > Soleidae > Brachirus > Brachirus orientalis. Next base: position 1,130,103 of record JAFBJR010000197.1, on the reverse strand, counting down.
AGTTAATTACACTAGCTGCCCATTTGTCAGCTCTGTGACGCTTTGACTTCTTAACACGGTCTATTACAAAACAGAATACTCGAGCCAGCTCATCATCACCCACACAAACATGAAGTAAAAGGTGGCTCACAACTGAGTGCTGCGCAAATGGTGTCACAAACAATTTGTCCTTGGTCTCTACACCACGAGCTAACCAGTCCTGAGGCTCAAAGATACAAACATGCCCCAAGAATTTAGCAGTGAACATTAATTCCTTCTGACAATCAGTCTGAGCTGGTTGTAAATCTTTGTCACAAATACTTAAACTCAGAATCAACTAATGTGTGGCTTGTTTTTTTTTGTTTTTTTTTAGCAGTTCATTGCTTTTAAGGAACACAATTTCATGATAGGTATTCCAGCAGAAAAGGTCCATAGGGTTTCAGTATATTTTCTGCGCCCGACACACAGTGTTGGTAACACTAACACAAATTAAGTTTATTCAAATTATGTTTCTTCATATGACGTTAATAGCTTATTGCTGCCAAGCCAAAAATAAAAATGAATCAGTATCACATAAATCTAAAAAGTTTCATGTCACAAGATGATAAATTATATTACTTATGTTATAACTCAAAACATCTCATGTTATAATGAGATCATTTAGCATCTTGTTGCAATGTATGGTTGTATGCCATAACATCGTGAACATATGTCATAATGTGAAACCTTTCATGTTATTATGTGATTTTTATTAATTTTACTTTAATTTTTTGGTTTGGCAAAAATATGCTTCGGTAAATCAGCACCTTGCAATAAAGGTGAAATGATTACAGCCATTATGGTTCACACACAATGATTTAAAGGGGCACAGTTTACTTTCATGCAGCTATGAGGGTGAGTCTGTCTTAAAAACACTAATGCTTCTACAACACTGTGTACACAAATGCAGATTAATAATGCAAATCATCTGGAAAATCCGCTTCATGATTAGAACTCCTCTATTATTGCTCATCCATGCTGCTAATGCAATGATGCCAAAGGAGGGAGGAATGCAATTAAGCAAACATGGATGTATCATTGTTTAAAAGAAGAGAAGCAGAGTAGTGACACACCCCAGTTCACTGATGACACATGAATAACACACACAGGGCAATAAAATGTGTGATGCCATGTGTCTTTAAGAGAACAATTGGATGTTAGAGTTAAATGTTAGAATTAAGGCTGTATTTATGTGTAACAAACTGAAGAATTGTCTTTATTAGAGTCTTATGAAAGCTTAAATCATTTGACTTGCCACAAATCTAAAGAAATGTAGCAAATGTGGCAGTCCATGGACAAGTAAAAAGGGAATTTGGCTTGTAACCGGAGGCTTACTGGTTCAAATCCTTGCCAGTCCAAGGACTGCTGTAATGCTGAGTAAGGTACCCAACCCCATTGGTTCCCCAGGCCATGCTCGATCTCTCTGTGTGTATACGTAGCCGGTATTGCTCTATTATTTGCAGTTTCGCTCATGTTTGAGGTATAGGCATATAGCATGAATGACCTTGCCTATGGGTCCAACTGGATGACCACAACCTAACCAGGAACCAAACTCCCAACCCCTCGGTATCAAAGTCATAGATGAATAGGCACATGTTTCAATACATGGGCAGAGCCCAGAAAGCACCAACTACTGGTCGATAGGGCAATCATGAAGGACTGTAAGACCAGGAACACCAATCTGTGCACCTTATGGATTGACTATAAGAAAGCCTATGACTCAATGCCACATACATGGATACTGGAATACTTGGAACGCTACAATATTAACAGGACTCTAAGGACCTTCATCAAGAACGTGATGGAACTGTGGGCAGCAACTCTAGAAGCCAACTTAAAAAAAATCCCATTGCACAAGTGAGCATTAAATGTGGAATATACCAAGGAGATCTGCCACAACCAAAGTCCTACACCAAGGGAGACAGGTCCTCAAGAGTCAGCTAAATGGTTGGAACAAGATCCAAGCTGTCAATGCCTACACCAACATGCTAATAATAACATACCCTGCTGGCATAATTGCCTGGCCAAAGGAAGAGATAGAGGCCACTGATATCAAGATAAGGAAGCTCCTCACCATGCATGGAGGGTTTCACCCTAAGTCCAGAGCAGCATCCAAGAATACATCAAGAAGATGGCCCAGAGTGACAACCTGCTAAGTGAATGCCTCAGGCAGCTCAAACCCAGCAGAGAGGAGGAGACAAACATGGGGACAAACATGGAAGGACGAGCCCTACGTGGCATGATCCAGTGTCAAATTGAAGAAGTGGCTGATATCGGTAAAACATACGAATTGTTGGAGAAAGCTGGACTGACAGACAGCACAGAGGCACTGATCATGGCTGTACAGGAGCGGGACCTATGCACTAGATCAATAGAGGCTGTGGTCTACCTCACCAGACAAGACCCAAGGTGTAGACTGTGAAAAGATGCTGCCCCTGAGACAGTTCAGCACATCACAGCAGGATGTAAGACACATGTAAAATAAACAAGATATTAAAGTTAATAAACACTGGATCATGCACCTGATATGACTTACTATACAAGCAGTATCTGTTGCTCATGTGTAGCAGTCACTCCCTCTTCGATACCTGCTTTGAGCCCATTTAATGGCAGTGGTCCAGCTCTTCCATCGCTCAGGATGTAAGTCACAATATGAGTTGTCTGGCATATTCTTGGTATATTTTTGTTGCCCGTTAGATGTGAAAAGCACAGCTTCCTGTCTAAATGGTATTGTTTGATTTCCATGTGTATGACAAAATTGCAAGGCATCGGCCACCAGAGCTCTATTTTGCAGACAAGTCAATACTCACTTTTAAGGTGAAATATTTCACAATACTATGAAATGAGATTGGATTCCGAAGCATTTGCATGCATGAAAAACAGCAGCTGAGTTTTTGGGTGAAAAAAAACAAAACATGTCAGTCGTGCACTGTGCCATTACTGTTTTACACCACCACTACCTGACTGTGCAGCCATCAACATACAGCCACATTTCATAGTCACAAGCATTGCTCACACAATTGAACATGCCTTCCAGAGCACATGTGAATGATTCCCAGAAGTTTGTGTCACAGTAACAAAAGCAGATCAATTCAAAATCAAATACTTTCCATCTCAGTAGAAAACAGAAAAACTTGCAGAAGAAATGCAAAATGAGAAAGATGATATTGTTCGCTCAATTCAAAATAATTTCTTTATATTCAGATATCTGAATATACAGTATGTACAGAATGTATTTAAGTTGTTCTATTTTGTTCATTATGTACCAAGTTGTGTTTTTATGGTTCTATAGTAAATATGTATGTTATTTTGCAGAGCTAACTTTGAAAAAGAGAGCTTGCATGGCCCTCATCTGTTTTACCCAAATTCCAAAAAAGCTGGGATGCTATGTAAAATGTGAATAAAAACAGAATGCAATGATTTGCACATCTCATAAACCCATATCGTATTCCCAATGGAAACATAAGAAACACACCAGATGTTGAAACAGTGACATTTTACCATTTCATGATATTATTAGCTCATTCTATTTTTATTTACATTTTACACAGTGCCCCAACTGTTTTGGATTTGGGGTTGTAGAAAATGAAAACAGTTGGGAATTAAAACCAACTTGTACATTAGCCCCCCTATGAAAATTTCATTTTTTAAAGTATCTCCCACTTTCTGTTAAACAAAGCAAAGACTTTTTAACACAGCTTTTTCAAATATCCTTGTTTTATTTTGGATGCTTCCATTATTTGACTTTGTACACAGAAATTAAATTATTCCTCAAAATCCAAAAACTACCAGGGTCAAAATGATTAGCCCTCTTAAGAACTGACCTTTTTATTGAGTCATAGCACAAACCACTGTTGTGCAATGATGTGCTTAACTGTGTAATGCTCAAAACTTTAAAAATAAAGTTAAAACTGAGGGTTATATTGAGCTGTCACTTGAGAAAGCATCATGCCAAAAACAAATGAAATCAGTTTAGACTTGAGAAAAAGAATTGTTGATGCTCACAAAGCAGGAGGAGGGTTTACAAAGTTATCACAATGTTTCTAAGTGTCAAGAACTGGAGTGAGAAGCATCATCAAGAAATTCAAAGAGAGCCACATAATACAGAACAAACCTGGCAGAGGTAGGAAGAGGAAGATTTCAAAGACTAAGATGTGTCTTAAGACCCAAGAAGAACTGCCAAGACACTAGTGAAGGACTTGGACAAGTCAGGAATTGTAGTATTGTAAGAAGACAATTACTAGAGCTCTGCACAGAAATGGACTGTGGGGTTGCAGACCAAGAAAAAACTCCATTTCTGTAGAAGAGACACCTTCAAGCCAAACTGAAGTATGTTAAGAACAACCTGGACAAAGTGTATGCATACTGGAAGCTGGTCCTTTGGTCAGATGAGATGAAACTAGAGCTCTTTGTCCATAGAGACATTGCTTATGTTTGGAGAAAGAAGGGAGAAGCATATAACCCAAAGAACACCGTCCCCACAGTGAAACACTGTGGTGTGAGGATTATGCTGTGGGGATGCTTCAGTGAGTCTGGAACTGGGAATCTCATCAAGGTGGAGGGAATCATGAAGAAAGAAGGATATGTGAAGATTTTGAAAGGAAACCTGAAGTAGCCAGCAGCAAAACTGGGTCTGGGTCATCACTTTGTCTTTCAACACAACTACGGCCCAAAAGATACGTCGCTCCTGGTGAAGAACCACCTCCAGAAGACCAAAGTGAACCTTATTGACTGGGCTGAACAAAATCCTGACTTAAGTCTCATTGATCTTTGGGCTGAACTGAAGACCAAGGTCCATGCCAGAAGGCCATCAAATCTGGAGGAGCTTGAGAGATTCGCCAAAGAAAATGGGCTGGGATTCCTCAGGACGAGTCAGAGACTTGTTGAAAACTACAACAAACCACTGCAGGCTGTTATCCAGTAAAAAGGAGACACAACTGATTTTGGTTTTTGTGAAGTAATTTCATTTCTGTATGCAAAGTCAAATAATGGAAGCATCCAAAATAAAACTAGGAGGTCAAAATTCTTTGCTTTGTTTAACAGCACGTGGGGGAACAATATTTTCATAGAGGGGCTAATAATTTTGTTTTCCAGCGTAGTTATATTTTAAAACAGCTGACAATAGAAATTTACATATAAAAATAGTTTGTGATTCCTTCATTAAATTTTGTCAGTGAGTGGAATGGTTGGTTATATGATGATGATGTTGCAAAGGATGCAGTATAATAAGATTTGTGGAGACAATACTGCAGTATTACTGTACCGTATGTATGTAACAGTAAGAGGAGAGTTGTTCTTTATGTTTGATTTAAAACTATTCTAGTTTATATTTCCTTCAACAATATACAAATATCCCATGTGCCATCACATTTTTGTTTTTTGTGGCTCTGACAGAAGAAACAAGCACTAAAATCTCCAGTGCGGTTGATGGTGTTGCGAAAATAAAGCAAAACCTGAATGAAACATCAGGTCTTTTAAGCATAGCTTCTTTTTTTGTTATCACATATGTTTACCACAGACATGACATTTCCATTCTCTTTAAAATGACTTCTCCTTGCTGTGTTACTGTGAACAACACACACTGAAAGGATGAGGAATACTGCAATATTCTCCCCTGTGGTTGAAAACAAGTGAGGAAACATAACAAAACATAACAAGGGATGCATTTTTCCATTCTCACGTTTTGTTCCTCCTTTTCTGATATTTTGTCACCATGTCTTGCAAACTGTCCAAAAGTGTGAAAAAAGGGGAACAGGGAGAAGAAAAGGAGAAGGTGAGATAAACAAATAGAGTAAAGGATAAGTACAAAAATAAGATAACAGAAAAATGAATAGTTTTACACTTTCAAGTTCTCACATGGGAAAAATAACTATCCTTTGCAAATCGGTGCCTTGATAAGAATCAACTCCTGCTGTTGCTGACCTGCTTCTCAAACAGATCCAGTGTGTGTAATGTCTTTGTTTCAATGATCTTTTTACTGCAGACAGTGTTTACCTCAGTGTGCTCTGAGCTAGTCTAACCCTCAACCTTGCTGCAAAGCGGGAAGGGGAAACCAAACGGAGAAAACCAGCTCTGAGACAAGAGATCAGAAGCAAGGAGCTAAATTAAACCGTGTGAGAGGTATCTGGGGAACAGACAATGTAGAGTGCCTCACTCAGTACAAAAGAGGTTAGAGAGAAATAGATGTTGGAAGATGTAGGAAACAGAAAAAAAACGAAGAGATTTGAGCTGGGATTGACAGATTACTGACAAACAAGCTGTTCTCATTTGGTAACTTTCTTGTAACTTATGTGGAAAACGTGCTTTTACTACAGTACAGTCTCTCCAAACATACATTATGGGTATGATTTTTTTTTCTACACATATATCTTCTTATAAATACTTGTGAGTAAGATCACCTTTTGTCTTGGAAAAGTGCATATATGCAAATTTTGCGTCATGTGAAGGCTTGAACTGTGAGTCGTTCTGAAAGATTAGGATGACACAATGGGCTCTAATTTCGTGGCGCAGCGTAGTTCAAGCACAACATCTTGCGCAGTGTCCGAGGTGCGCTGAGATGAGCGTGGCAGCGCAAAAGGGGGAGGTGTCGACAGATTCAGCTTGCTGCAGTGACAATTTCATGCCAAAAGGCTGCGCTGAAGGTGCACTGAAAGCTTACCAGCTCCAACCTGGTCTACTCCCGGCTCAAGGCAAAGCGCAGCCGGTCTTGGTAATTTGGCTGACTGGTGCACAGTATGCACACGTCACCAAAACCTCACAGGCAGGTTTACAGAATGTCAGGCACATTTCAATGCAATTAATAATCACAACACCCACTATTTAATGTAACTATCTGAATCAGCACATACATTTATATCTATATTGACTGTCCCGTCACATCTGATGTCAGATCAAAGGCGGTTGGCACGCATAATGGAAATTAATTAATGCAGCTGAAACTGTGACAAACTAATGACTTCACATTCTCTCAGCCAACCAACAGCCTCGGCATCAGATAGTGAGTATATATTCGGCTTCGGTGCATGGCCAGACCAGGTGAGAGAAAAAGCAGGTAGAGCATCTGAATTCTGAAAATAGTGCGTACTGTATGATGAGCGTACTGTAATTTGACTCAAGCTGTTTGTTGCACTGGCACTAGTTGTCTGTTGGCCATAGCTACTCGTGTGAGTATTGTTACAAGGAATTTGCTTTGCATCTTATGTGAAGGAACCATTAAAATGCCTTTCTTTTTTTTTAACCTCTGTTATGAAGAACATTCTACTGTATTGTGAAACTATATGATAGCAAAGGTTGTCCACTTGTCAAAAAATGTAATCATTCAGCCTTCTATGGCAAAATCTCAAGACTGAGTTAAAACATTATTTGCAATTGTAATCATGTTTTAAATAGTGAATTCACATCATCATCCCTGGGGGAGTAATGGCCTCTTTTGTTTATTAGCTAACTCAACCAAGCTTATTCTTCCTCTTTTAGCTTCTTTCTTTAGGCATGGCCACAGTGGATCTGCCTCCATCTCACTTGTGTCTTCTTCAACAAAGTGTCCTCATGTCCTCCATAACATCCATGGTCCAAGCAACACGACTGTATAGAAAACCTCCAGGGATGCAAAGTGGCATGTTGATGCATTTCATGTTCCACACCACAGATGTTGAAGCATAGAAGACATCCATTTATCTATCTGTTTATTTATCTATTTAGCTATCTATCTATGAGAAAAGTATTGGGCGCCTGACCATTACACCTACAGGGACTGTAATGATGTATTCATATACAGTATAGGACTTTAATATGGAATTGGTCCCTTTTGCAGCTATAACAGCTTCCTCTCTTATTGGAAGACTCTCCTGATAGTCTTATTTCTTTTGGAATCTGTCCCCATTCATTATCTAGAGAATTTACAAGCTCAGGCACTGAAGAAGGCCTGGCTTCTAATTTATGTTCCACTGCTTACCAGTTAAGTTCTTCCACACCAAATTTGTCAAACAACGTCTTTATGTCCTTGCATTGTGCACTGTGGCACAGTTAAGCTGGAATAGAAAAGGGCCTTTCTCAAACTGTTGCCACAAAGTTGAGATCACAGCATTGTCCAAACAGCCCTTCACTGGAGAAAAGGGGCCTAGACCAAAGCCGGAATGAAACACCTGGACTCAAAACTTAACAGGTGCGGCCAAATACTTTTGTCCATATATATAGGCTCTATCCACCACCACAATGGATTTGAAATAAAATACAAGATGTACTTTAACTGCAGACTTTCAGCTTTAATTTGAGGGTATTTACATCCAAATCAGGTGAGCATGGATTTCACAAGGGAAAATGCCCCAAGAACAAGCAAGAACTGAAAACAGTAGAGGCCTGGCAGAGCATCACCACGGATAAAACCCAGCATCTGGTGATGTCTATGCGTTCCAGACTTCAGGCTGTAATTGACATCTTGTGCTTTAACTTTTTATTTTTTTTATTTCAAATCCATTGTGGTGGTGTATAGAGCCAAAAAGATTAGAATTGTGTCGTTGTCCCAATATTTATGGACCTGACTGTATGTACAGTATATACTACCAGTACATATATATGTGTAGACAGTCAGTCTGTCTGCAGTCTTTAGTGCAGTGAGGTACCTGTTGATTAAGTCATCATTATCATCACTCTCCATCTCATCCTCAATAGCAGCCTGCAGGTCACCTATCCTTTTGAATGCCAGCTTAAGGTCCACTTGTAAGCTCTGATTTGCCGCCTCCAAGCTCTCGATGTCCATCTCCTGGTAAGAGGATCAGAGCACAGGAGTGCGGGTTACCTCCTGTGGTGCAAGCTGAGTCACTTCCAGTCTCCCAGCACTGAGGGCACTTACCAGCTCATGCTTCTTGCGGCTCGCCTCACCCTCCTTCTTGGACAGCTCTGCCATTTCTTCTTTCATGTCCCTTATCTGCCTCTGAATCCGTTTATTCTGCTCTTTCTCCCTGTTTTCTGCAGCAATGTGCTGGTTTCGCTCCTCTGTCATCTTCTCCAGATTTTCCTTTAGGCGACCCACTAGACTCTGGGAGAACAAGAAGAGAACATGATGAAGTGTTTTACAGGTGGACAAATATACAAGTTTTAAGCTGTATAAATCATACACATCCTAATTCCTACTCCACCAAAGTTGGTGAAAATAGCGGTGAAGGCAAAGCTGTGAACTGAGTATATGCATGGTCACTTCCTGGTTTTCAGTAGGCCAGCCTGACTATTTCCCGTAAGCTGTTAAAGATACAGAGATATTCTACAGTCAGCATCTTCAGAAGTTATGAATTATAGAATTTAGTGAAGGTCGTGCACAGGGAGATGCAGCAGTGCTCTGCTGTTGTCCCCTCACCATGCTGAAATTGAAATACCTTTTTTTTCTTAATTTTATTTCAGCCCATGTTGAGTCCGTCAGGGCACCAACTAACACAACTACTTAAGAGCAATGTAAATGTTTTGAATTGATATCAGATCACAATGTTAGAAATTAAATTGACGTTAAAAGGTCAATTTTTCCCATTTGTGAAAACTTACCAGGAGCTGGCTTTTTTTGAAAGTAGTATGTGATGCTGCATGCATGAGTTTCAAGCTCCAAGTAAAAATGTGAACCAGTAAAAATGTGAACTTAATTTATTGTGATCTCAATAAACCTGTAACAATAAAAGCCTTCTGTACATTTTTGTAAACATTTGCAGTGAAATGCATAGCCACATAATTAAAGCTACTTTCAACTTACTACAACTTACTACTTTTTGTTTTTTGTTTTTTTTAAGTAAAAACACACTGCTGGTTTATAAACAGACAGAACCCTCCCTCTAATAGAATAGAAAAGAACTTTATTTATCCCGCATTGAGGAAATTCTCCTGTCACAGCAGCAACAGAGTACAGACAATAGATAATTAGATCAACAATACAATACAAAAAAGGAACTAATAAAAATAAAAAATTTATAAGGATAGAAATATAAAAGAAAAATGTTATTTACATCAAAGAGCTATATAAAATAAAATATTGAAATATAACAAAAATGAAATATTGAATATATAGTGCAAGGGAATGAAGTAGTGAAAGAATGAAATTGTTATAAGTCATTTGTACTATGCTTAAGAAACAGTTTATAACAGACACAGTTGCTACATCAGCAGTGGTTGTTGAAGACCCTGATGGCAGAGGGAATGAACGATCTTCTAAAGCGATCACTCCTGCACTGTGGAGGCAGCAGTCCGTTGCTAAAGGAGTTTCTTAGAGCCCCTACAGTGTGGTGCAAGGGGTGAGAGGGGTTGTCCATGATGTCAGCTTGGCCAACATCCCCCTCTCACCAACCTCCTCGATTGAGTCCAGGGAGCAGTCTATTACAGAGCTGGCCCTCCTGACAAGTCCTGAGCAAAGTCCTGCACACCAAAGGACCTCAGCCTTCTCAGCAGGTGGAGTCCACTTTGACCCTTATTAAACAGAACACCTGTGTTGTGAGTCCAGTCCAGTTTATCGTCGAGGTAAATACCCAGGAGCCTGGAGTACTATCTCGATGTCCACTCCCTGGATGTTCACCGGTGAGATTGCTGTCACCTTCCTACGGAAGTCAACCACCATCTCCTTTGTCTTGCTGGCATTGATGGTTAGGTGGTTCCGTCCACACCAGTCCACGAAGTCGACGATGACCTTACTGTATTCCCGGTCGCCCCCCCTTTGACACACATCCGACAATGGCAGTCTCATCGGAGAACTTCTGGAGGTGACAGCTGTTTGTGTTGTGTCTGAAGTCTGAGGTGTAGAGGGTGAACAGGAAAGGAGAGAGCACCGTGCTCTGAGGAGCCCCCGTACTGCAGACCACCACATCAGACACACAGACATAAAGCCTCACATTCTGCAGCCTGTTGGTGAGGTAGTCGGTGATCCATGCAGCCAGGCCACAGTCGACTCCAGCACCTTCCGGTTTCCCCTTGAGGAGGAGAGGATGAATTGTGTTAAAAGCACTGGAGAAGTCAAAAAACATGACTCTCACAGTACTTCCAGCAGACTCCAGGTGGGAGAGGGAGTGGTGAAGCAGGTAGAAGACTGCATCCTCCACACCAATCCCTGGTTGGTACGCAAACTGTAGTGGGAGGTCAAGGCTACTGGCCTGAAGTGGTTTGGCTCCCGTGGGTTCACTGTCTTGGGGATTGGGACTACACAGGTGGTTTTCCACAGGACCGGCACCTTCTCTAGCCTGAGGCTCATGCTGACAGGGATGCTGGCAAGTCCGGACTCTTGGTGGTGGGGGAGGAGGCAGGACAACAATCAAATCTGAAAATTTAGGCCTTTGGCCCATGCTTTATCACCTTTCTCTGGTCCTTTCATGCTGTGACCAGAGATGCTCTTCATATCTCCAGACCTCCATGACATTGTTCTCCTGCAGGCAAGCCTCGTGCCTCTTCCTGTAGCTCTTCTTGCTCCTCCTGATCTCTCTCTTGAGATCCCACTGTACCCTCCTCAGCTCTTCTTTATCCCCAGATCTGAAATTTATTTCATTTAGCAGGGCTTTCAGGTCACGGGTCACCCAGGGCTTATTGTTCGAGAAACACTGTACCCTCTTGGTGGGCATAGTGTTTTCTGTGCAGAAATTGATGAAATCATTGATGCAGGACGTCATGTCCTCCCCATAGCGCTTCCCAGTCCATGGTGTCGAAGCAGTTCCTGAGTGCCATGCGTCTCCAGAGATAGTGACTGGGGATGCGATGTCTGCAGTCGTGAAACAACAGCGTGTATGACGTCACTGGTGGCCGCAGCATTGGCCGACGGGAGGAATATACACACACTTATCGCGATAACGTGTGAGAACTCCCTTGGCAGGTAATATGGCGCCGCAAGCTCTTCCATCTTATTGGAGAGAGATCTTACGTTCCTCATTATGACAGACGTAATGCTTGGTTTGTATTGTCTCTTTTTTCCCAGGCACTTCACTCCAGCTCTGCATCCCCTACGCCTCCTCCGTAGTTTCGGGGGATTTACAAAAGTGCCCTTGCGATGCATGCATCCATTGGCACACATGTACGTCTGACAGTAAGAGTAACACAAACTCAAAAGAAGTACAAAAACCCACAAAAACACCGGAGACTAAGCAGAGCTGCTGTAACTTGCTGCCACTCGCGCTGCACCATCTATTATATATACTATATACATAAATATTGGGACATCGACACAACACCACCACAATGGGTTTGAAATAAAATAAACAAGATGTGCTTTAACTGCAGACTTTCAGCTTTAATTTGAGGGTATTTACATTCAAATCAGGTGAACGGTGTAGGAATTACAACAGTTTGTATATGTGCCTCAAACTTTTCAAGGGACCAAAAGTAATGGGACAAATTAACAATCATAAATCAAACTTTCACTTTTTGTGTCGATGTAGCAATAATTATGGACCTGACTGTATCATAGATCTATCTATTTATACTAAGTACTAAGTGAGTTAAGTGTATATAATAGATCACCATAACTTTAGGGCCATAATAAGGAAAGGAAAAAAAAAGCTTTTGAGAAAAAAAGTTGAAATATCACAAGAATAAAGTTGTAATATTCCAAGAAAAAGAGAGAATGGTCATAATATTGTTCTCAAGCAAAATCTCAGATGACCATCTGCAGCCTGCAACAAGATGAGGAATGTGGAGCCTAGGTTCTAGGTTTGGGCTTCACAAATTAAGAAATAGTTAAAGGAGAACTCAACCTATAAATGTGGATGTGTATGGTGACTGCACCTTCAATTTTTTTGTTCTTTTGTAAAAAGTGACAACAACATAAATCTGCATTCACAGGTGTGTCTTTAAAATCATCTCACCTCTAAGCGTTTGATCTGTGTCCTCTCATACTCCAGCTTTGTCTCCAGCTCACGGATCTTGGCCTCCTGTCGGCTCACAAGAGACTTTTCCACCATGGATTGTTCCTGAAACTCTAGCTGACTCTGCAGTGAATGAAGCTGGAGAAAGGAAACACACACACACACACACACATGCATATAAACAAACACGATCACTCCCTGAGGAGCAGCAGTTCCTGCACACATCCTCCTCGACCTCTCCTGCTTCCCCCTCCTCTTAACTGGGTACTGTGAAAGACTTTTTTTTGCTGATGTTATATGTGCCTTAAAGCAAAATTAGTGTCCACCTTTTCACCCTTCATGTGTAAATTCATTAAATCACAGTAAATGGAAATGCTGTGCAGACAGAATAATGAGCTCCAGATAAGCTCACAGTTTTACCACAGTGGGTCAGAAGAGGAGCTTGTGGTTGAGGCTCAGCAGCGTCGGGATGCGGTAACGTCGCAGGGCTTTGCTACATGCAAAGCACGTTTCTGTTTCATCTGAATCGTTTTCTCATGACTGATAAAAAGAAGAAGAAATATTCGTCCCAATAACACCAGCCCACAAGGCAACGTGGCACCTAATGAGGGAGTTTGCATCTAAGACAAGGAGGATTTGGAGTTCTCCTTTGATATTTCTACATAGGGCAGCTTTCCCTCCCTACCGCTCATAAGATAACCATTTCAAGGTCACATGCTTTAGATGGCTATCGCTACCATCCTTGGCAGGGTTTAACAATGCCTCACGGCTTCCTGTGAGTCTCTAGTGAAGCCACACATATTTATATGATATGGACCAGTGACACATGTAAACCTTCATACAAGAAAACCAGGGTCTAGATATAAGGAAAACTAAGAAAATGCTTAATATGATTCTTAATATCCATATCAGTATGAGTTTGGTTAAAAATCACTGAATTGGTTGTTTAAAGAAGTAAAACATAAAATGAGGGATTGGACTTTTTGCTGATAGTTCAAGTGACTTACAGCATTATGGCTAGGTAGTAAATGCATCTATTTGTTGTTCAAATCTTAGTAGTTCAAAACAAACCAAAAAATCTGTATCACACTTGTATTGGTATATATTGGTATTGGTAGATACTTTAGACTGATATCAGCAATGGTATAGAAAAAATGGCATCAATTCATCCCTTAGATATTAGATTTAAAACAAATTCTGTTATATGACAATTAAAATACAGCACTTGGATGAAAACACCAACCAAATATCTAGCCTGGGTATGTACAGTATAATAGAAACACACTAAATTATAGAAAATAACTAAATGTAGCTTAAATTCCTTCTGCACACAAATGCAAAACAAGGCACACATTAATATACTGTATATGACTCACAACATGTTAGATGTCGCTCCATCAGAAATCAGCACTATAGTAAACACAGTAAACAGTAACCACTGTAAATGTCAACATCATAGCTAATGCCTGTGTGTTAACCCGCACTCAGAGGCACCACCTGTATGAAGTGAAACCTCCAATAGTGACAGTATCTTGTCACCTGAAAAAAAAAAAAAAACAGTGCATCAAACAAAAGACACAGGTAAGAAATATTACCTACTGTTTTCACACACAGTATAATGATAAAAAAATACTGTCTTTCCATTTGTTCTCACAGAAAATGTTTTCCCCGTCTGTCCCTGCATGACAGTATTTTTAATTATTATAGTGTATGTGAACACGGTAAAATGTCTTACCTGTGTACCAGTGCCAGTGCACTGTCCCACTGAATATGCCATCATGTGGAGTTGCTGCAGTGCATTTATTGTTGTTTCTGGGAGTAGGAAACAACGGTTTGTGAAGTGTGGTGGACAGTTCGACTCTTCCCTGTGGCATGGTTTATCATTCTTTAACCATTACTGGTGCCAGTGTTGTTTTAAAACAGCACATCAAGCAGAGCTTTCTTACTGATTTCTCTGTCCATCACATTGATAATGAGGATCAATGTGTTGGATTATAGTACTCCCAGTTCCTACGTTTCCTGAAGGCAACACAAAAGTCATCAAACTTCTTCCCGTTTCTTAGGCTGTTGCCAAAATCACTAATATTGTCCCAATATTTGGGCCAAAACTCTAAAAGTGAAAATCTAAAAGAAAGTTAAAACCTGATTTGAAAGTGAAAAAAAGAGATCCGAACCTGTAAAAAAAACCAAACTTTGAAACTGTAAAAATAAATAAGATGTAAAACTGAAAAAAAATTTATCAAAATTTGATCAAATTAAAAAAAAAAAAAAAAAAATTATATTCAGAATGAAAAAAAGTTTTCATATTTATTTTTTATTTCAGAGATTAAGAACAGAACTTGATCTATAACTTTCAAAACTTAGAGTTTCAGTTCCAATATTATTGTTTCAGTTCCAATATTATTGTCCCTTATTTAGCTCCATAGCAGGGCATCTATGCAGTGATTACAGATATAGATGCAGTGGAGGAGCCAAAATGTCATACTTTCTCTTAGAACACTTGATTTACATTATGCTAAAAGGTTATTATACAATAACTGTACCTTTAATGGTCATGTAAAGACATTTTGTCCTTGGTCAAACACACAGAAGGAACACTAGTGCACGTGGGTGTCTTTGAGTGAACAGAGAAGAGGAGTCTGCCATTTGAGGAAAACATTTTACTTTGAGAGAGGAAAATGTAACCTTCAGGGTTTTTTCAGTTGATTGGAATAATGATAGGACTCGTGCATAAAATGACCAGTTTGCAGTTTTGCTGCAGACTTATCGTGTGTAATCAACATCAGCAGGTGACTCACTGGCTGAACAAACAAGCCTCAACATCTGACACTGTTTTCATGCTTATTTCAAATTGTCGCTTTTTCATTTTTTTCATATTTTCTGATCTCTTTGAAATAACATGATGAACTTGAAGAGGAACTGCAGACACAACCATACATTAAAGAGTCAGAAAATGTTGCATCAAGTTGATCATTGATAAAAGGGCTTTCATTTTTTTCCCCAAGTGCTTAAACCACATGAAAACATGCTGCTGAGTTTATGTGCACAGCCCTCAAGTAGAGAAAAGGCTAAAAAACTGTTTCTCACCCGGACTCTAAATCGTCACAGATTCCTGCTATTTAAATGCAAATCGCTTTGCAATTTTGAGAAGAAAGCCGACACAGAGACTAAACATTTTTTTGGTCACAGTAATCAGAAAATCTCCAAGGTCTAATCAGAAACCAGAGGCAAGGCAGTGGGCAGGTTCCTGATAGGCAGCTGTTAGCGCTTACAAAAATAAAAATAACTCTTGTACCTTTTCTTGGATCTCCTGTCTTTCCTTTGTGGCCTCTTCCAGCTGAGCCTGCAGGTCAGTGATCTGGTTCAGGTCTCTGGCAGACTAACAGACACAAATACAGAGACACACAAAGTCAATCATCAGAGAATTAGTGTATATATGTGTGTGTGAGAGAGAATCGGAGGAATAGTGATTTGTCTGTGCATATTTGAATTATCTGTTTTAAAAAAAGGACTTTTATATAAATGGTTCGTGAATGTAGTGGGTCCATGCCAAATAATGAGTCATGTGATCTGCTGTGGAACAGATTGCAACCCCCCGACTGCGGCTCACGCACACACACACGCACACGCACACACGCACGCACACACACACACACACACACTGTTCAGAGGGGAGCATGTCCTCCAAACCACAAAGCCTCTTCACTTCAACACACAGGGAGGAACAGAATATTAATGTTGATGCCAATGTCAAAGGTGGAATCCCACAAACTGAATTAGAATAAATAAATTCAAGACAATAATTAAGCTTCAGTTATTAAAAAAAAAAAAACAGAAATAATGTTGAACTGCTGATCCTGGAACAGCACTATATTAATGCACTCTTCCTACAGCATCATTTTAATTATCTTTCTTTTACATAATTTTGCTGTCTTACTTACATTTTACCTACTTTTATACCTTTAACTTCAAACAGTATATGCTCAGTAACTGGATCATATGCACTTGACACTAGACATACAACTGTCGTGAAAATTGGGAAATAAATACATAAATATTGTTCAAACATCTGGTTTTTTCAAATATAAAAGTCAGTAACTAAATACACCCAGGCATTGATACAAATACTTCAATATACAGTATACTGGACTTAACAATAACACTCACTAGACACTACAATGTTCCTTTGCTTGAGAAAATTTTCTGTCTGGACATTAAAGTTGCCTCCAAAAAGTACTGGAAGAGTGAGGAATCTGAGTTTTAATTTCCAGACAATAGACAATAGACAATATAAAAGGTTTGCAATGCAACACCGTATTTTTAATTGAGGAAAAGACAGATTTGAATTTGATTTTAATGAATCATATTTTTATTAAATGACCTGTGCTGAAGGAGCTATTTTCTTATTCTCTCTTCAAGGGAATAGCAGAGCACGGGTTACTGTCTGCTTTATTTTTGTCCTCATTTATTATCTTCAAGTATTCGTCTTAAAATGTTACATATAAAAATACTCCAATACTCACAAGTAGTATCGGCATCGCTGGATCTCTACTAAATAGTTTTATAATGCACACCAGCTAATCAATCTGTTTGGTCTGTGCAAAATGATTGATTTTATTATTGATCATTACATTATTACTAGATCAATAGACATCAGATTATTTTCTTTTTTTCCCCCCATACAATGTTATTGATTGGTGGCAATAATGTGAAGAGGACAGAAGAAGACAGAAGACTTATCATCTCTAAGTATAGTGGTAGTGAATACCAGGGAAAATCTGGGCTAGTTTCAGAGAAAATGCTAACCTTTTTACAAATTGTCTGTGTATCACGTGTGTTTCCAGGAAATCACTGAACCTCTTAATTATTACTGACACTGAATCAAACTAGACACAGGTGAATGAATATTTTTGCAGCACTAGTCCAAACTTATTACACAATAATGACCATAGTCCTTGCATTAAACATAATATGAGCCAGTGGTCAGCAACCAGCAGGTGCCAGCAGAAGGTGATTATGTTCTGAAATTAGAGTCACCAGTACTGGAACTGAAATCAGCTTTATTTTAAATTTTCTCTTTTAATAATAATGTTTTAAAAAAAATAAACAGAACATTTTTAAACCTTTAACCATTACCACTTAAGTTGATGCAGCATATAATCTTTAACATTTAACTCATGAGGCCTTTTGTTAAACAATGATGTTTTCTTTTTGAAACATCAAAAATGAGTTTAGGAGCTTTAAACCTGTGGATTCACAAACGTGAAAAATAGGCCAGTATGTAATAGTTTCTGATTTTCAAAATGGCAAATTTTCAGATTTTGTACAGACAAGCCTTTCTAGATATTTAAATTACATATTGCACATATTACATGTGTGATTTTCAAATAAAACTGTACGGCTTTCGAATGGCAAATGAATTATTGCATGACTTTTAAAAAGTCAAACATGTTGTTTATTGAACATTTTCATACAATCACTTATTGGTTACGTATCATCAATAATATAATTTTGAGATAAATTATTAAGAGCAAGCACTAATATACTGCATAGAAATAGACTACAAATACGTGTACTAATATTTTATTACCAAATGCATATTATTCTGGGACTTATTCTTTATCCTTCAGGTAGCTTTCAGTCTCATAAAGATGGATGACCCCTGATATGAACAGCATTACTTTGAAACAAATGTTGAAATAATACTATTTTTGTGTTGTTTTTTTCCCCATAGTGTCCAGGTTCCCCCTAAAGAGTAAAGTGTTAGCACTGATAAAGGAGGGAGTGATGATACATTTGATGAGTAATGCTGAAATGGGAGAACAGATGAGTCACCTGAGCAACTGCAGCCTTGTGCTTTTTCATCAGCTCATTCATGTCCTCCTGATCCTCCTCCATGCGAGACTGCAGGTCATTCTTCTCTCTCTGCAGTCGACCGACCTGCTCGTCCAACTGCAGGACAGAGAGGGGGTGCGCACTTTAGTTTAGAGTGACAGGATTTATTCATGACCTATTGAATATGATAAATGGTCATTAACTGGTCAGGCCTGTGGTGGTGCTGGAATCACATCTAATAGCAATGAAACACAATCTGGACAGGCTTCTGGCTGGATGAGAGCAATTGAAGATAATCAATTGGCTCATTTAGGTTGGTGAAAGTGCAGCCAGTGCAGCACATTCTGGTGATGTCCTATTTAGAGTTCATAATCCGCATTCAGAGGCTCAGGCCCTCAGTATGCATTCTATAATCTGGGACATTTGCAAGACCTTCCTTCTGCCATAAATGCAGCAATTAACAAGCAATTGTGTGTGTGTGTGTGTGTCATCCCCAGAGACAAAAAATCCTCAGTCTTCACGTCTGAAATGTAGACAGTATTCTCATGAGATGACCATTAATGAGCAGATGGAGGTGGGAAGGAAAAAAAAAAAAAGACAGTGTATTCATCCATTAGCGCAAAATGTTGAAATCAGACATATGCCAAAGGCCATTTATTATTTTAATGTCCCACACCACCACAGCTTGATGATGTATGAATATTAATACTGCTGCTTTTGAAGTGGGAGAGTTTGACAAGCACAAGCTCTCCATTAATTAAATGTTGTTTGTGTGCTTCTGGTTTAATTTGCTTGCCAAAAGATGGGAATAGATGCACTTACATAAACATTTTCTCTCATATCAAGAGTGTAAAATGGGGGAAAAAAGGATATGGAGTATTTCATTATTCATTATTTGTGTGATAAATTGCACACTATCGACTTATGCTATGGACAAAAAAGCACATGTGGAGATGATTGGCATTCAAGCCCGCTCAGGTCAATAACTGAAACATACAGCTAAACAGATGTCAGAACTCACCGACATCTTGGCTTTGACCATGTCATCCATTTGGATATGCAAGTCCTCGATTTCAATCTCCATGCTCTTCCGAGCCTTCACTGCCGCGGCGCAGGTGAACTCTGACTCCTCCAGCTGTGAGGAACAGAAAGAGGGGAAAGGTGAGGGACAAATGGATGTAGGCCAAGATCAAGGGCCACTACTGGATATGCAGAGGGCAGAAGGTTCTTCAGCTCCTGTGTGTGTTTTTATAGGCCACAGGTCATATGCTTGCTGTATGTGGTTGCCTCAGACAAGGCGTTGAGGGCAAGAAGCACGATGTCAAACCCTGGATGAGATGATGGAGATGATACTGATGATGATAATTGTTATTATTGTCAATGATTCTTGAAAGGCTCCTGGTTTATATATCTGCTCTATATGCTTTTCTCCTTTCCATTCTTCCTCTCACCCACCTCTCCTTCACTAACCTCTTTCCTTCCCCCTTCCCTCTCCTTTCTCTCCTCTCTCCTACCCCAACAGTCGAGGCAAATGTTCATACAATCTGAGTCTGATTCTGTCACATATTTCTTCCTGTTTTAAGGTTTGTTTTTTTTTCTCTCCAGTCTTTCCAAATGCTTTGCAAATTGTGTGAATTGTTGGGTTTTTCCTGTAATAATTATAAGGATTTGACCTTACTATGTAAAGTGCCTTGAGATAATGTATGTTATGAATTGGCACTATACAAATAAAATTCAATTGAATTGTAAGTCCATCACTAAAATCACAGAACAGAACCCATGCTCTGCTGAGGCACAGGAAAGGGTTACACAAAATCTCCAATTGCATGCACAGCCAAGGTAAGCCCCACAATCAAAAAGCTCCTGAGTTGTTGCTCTTCCAAAAATATCTTCATTACAGACCAAGTGGTGTTAAACATATGCATGAAGTACTTGCACTATCCAAAACATTTTTAAATGAACTTTATTTGAATAAGTATTGCTGTATGACAATGTATACAATCACAGAAATAGAGAGAGAGAATGAACCAAACCAGGGTGACTAAGGAAAGAATAGTCATTGATTTCCCAGTACTGTACTGGATGTCTACATGAAAATGCAAGGGTGGCATTTTGAGATTTTCCACACCCTGGGACCCATTTTAAAAAAAAAATAGCATTTCAGTAAAACGCCATTTCATGTGGATAAAGAAAAACAGTACAATAAAAAAAACATGAACAAATTCACCTATAGACTTGTTTTCCAGTGGACAGCCCCTTAATCGTTTTTGCCCTGAGCACTGAGGCACACACAGAGACACACACTCACACGCTTGAATGTGTGTTTTAAGTGCATTAAAAGTGTTGTTTTCCCATAACCACGAGTTCCTGTAAGTCAGCATCGACATTTGTCAGTGTTTGTACAGGATTTAAACGTAAATGCTCTGGTATCAAATCACCTGTTTAACAAACATCCAGAGAAGCTGTATTTTCCCCATTTTGGTCACAGTTTCAAGCGATGCCATGTAGTATTTTAACCTTCCAATAATGTCTCCAAATATATTTTGAATGTATTGTTTACTTATAACTGTTTGAATAGCGCCCTTGTTAGAGCCTGAAAGGGAGAGTGATAGGATAAGATGCCGGACAAGGGTGAATATTGGTCCTGCTTTCACTCGCCAGCATCAGCTGAGAGACGCCGAGGGATGTCGGAGTGATAGGAAGTGGCTCTACTGTTGGACTAGTAAGTAGACATTGTTCGCTTACAAACTAAACATAGTGTGTTGGAGCTTGCTGTGTGTCAGGTGATGTTATTAAAGTCATGTCATTCTCCATTCATGTTCAAAATTCAAAGTTATTCACGTAGTGCGTTTTTATGTTATGTTATATGCCTGCTATTGCTAACATGCTTGTTGAAAACAAACTACATTGTCTAAGCTGACTTACAGTATATAAATATGCGCGCCAATTCAGTTTACAATGATATACACTAAATATTGTGCAAGGGGCCTCTGCTGAACTAAAAGGGATGGTGCACGTGAAAAATAAAATAAGCGACAGCAGCAAGCAAGGGATATACAGTTAGGCTGAAAATTAATGAGCATGTGCAGAAAAACATACTTGATTTTTGAGCTGAGTGATCTCCCTCTTGCTGGGGGCGTTACTCTTCAGGTGGTCCAGCATAATCTGTGCATCAGCCAGAAGGACTTTGGTTCTCTTCAGGTCTTTCTTCAGCCTCTTCTCTGTCTCCACATCCCGCTGACTCACCTAAAGGACAAAACAATCCTCTTAAGCATAAACGGTTGCAAACACTTTTATTCAGGCTCCTTCAAAATCCAATTCTATCTCTCAATACTCAAAAGCATCTTCTCTTGAATTAAAAGAAGTGGCCAAGACTAAATTGCACATACTTAACTGCACTGACAAAGACCATAGGTGGAGTGATAGGTGATGGAAGTACCTGGTCCTGGGCGTTCAGCAGTTTAGACTCCAACTCTCTTCTCTCACGAAACACTTTCTGCTTGTCTTCATACTCTTCCTCCAGCTGCACCTCCATCTGTTTCAGCTGCAGGACACAGTGTGTTGAGGAAGCACCAGCAGATGATCAGTGGCAAACAAAGTTAGACTGAACACATCATCAACCATCCTGTTAGAAATACAATAGTATTGTGTTCTCTCTTTACTGATGTAGCTGTTGAACATGTAAATGTAAACAGTTTGTAATCTGGGTGGTATTTATTCTGACACATGAGAATCAGCATGGACAGGCCCAAAGTCTATCAATGAAAATATGGGTAAAACAAGTTTTAGCCACACAGCAAAAGACTCACTTTATGCTCCCCAATTTATCTCACTGTTAGGCAGCATTTTCCAAAAGGAAAAAAAAACTAATGCTTCTGAGCCAAAGCCCATGGAGAAAATCAACATTTTTGTTCACAGGAGCATAAGAGCTGCTAGTCTACTTCTGCCTTCTTTGGTAAGTTTGTCTTTGCTCAGGTAAATCTGAACCAAGGATTTCAAACACCAAACTCACAAAATAACACATCTGAACTGAATGATGGAGGCAGCAGTGGATCAATGACTCCTGTGTGCTGTGATGTAAAATCACAGATTTCCTCTGTGGACTTTGGTATAGGAGTGAACAGTTTACAAATCAACACAAATATCAGTTTCCAGTCACACAAGGCTGTCTAATGGCAAGAAAAAGAAGTAAACATATTCTTTAAATATCATAGACTTCAGCAGCCATAGATTTTACAGTGGCTGAAATCTTTTATCATTATTATTATTATTAAAACTGCCTTAATGGCAAGGTGAAGATTCTTAAACATACCTGGAGTTCAAAAGTTTTCATCGCAGCTCAACGCAGCTCAAAGTTCTCCACTCACCATGGTCTTGTGTCACCTCAGTCTCTTTATCACAAGTTCTCCCTAATTCTCATGGATATTCTTTTATCCTCATTCTCATTCCTTAATCCTTCTGGATTCTTTTTCTCCCTCAAAGCTCCCCTCACCCCCTCAGTCCCACCCTTCTTCCATCTTAGTTTTGCCTCACCATCTACCTTGTCCATTAACTCTGCCTTCATGGCCCATCTCTATACTCTATACAGCCTAGTAGGATGGTCATCCCTCATCACACAAAGGCTTCATTGTTAGTATAGTTCAATGTACAAAGTCAGACGTTTACCCTTTATGAGGCAGACATAATCTCAGGTCTCACAATCGGCTTTAGTTTAAGGTGATTTTTGTTAAAACTGAAACAGTAATGTAATCAAACTTAATTATGACAGGCAGGCACGCATGCTTTTTGCTTATAACACTATATTTGATATGTAGGTGTACATATTCATGCTTCAATACGTTCAATACGTTTCATCTGATAATAACAGGTATACACTGTGTACAGTATGTATATACCATATGTTTGTACGAACATGAAAAGAAAAAATCTTTGCTTTGGATTTACAGGATTACCCGCAGCTCTTTTGTATCAATCAAACCTATGTTTTTTTGTTATTTCTCTGTTTCTTGAAAATTAATAAACCGATAGCAAAAAAAAAAAAAAAATGAAACGGACAAATCCTCTTTCATCTTCAGAATAAACTTAAACTTGTGGCCTTCATCCCTATGAATGATTTTAAATTTAGAATGAATGATAATGAATTAGGACATACGATTGATGCCTTGTGCTTTTTTTACTGCCTGATTATTGTTTTGTGATGCTATTTTTTTGTCTAGGTCTCACTTGTAAAAGATCTTATTCTCAATGTGACTTAATAGTAAACTAGTACTAGTATCATTCATTTGTGAACTCAGCTGTGTTTCTTGCTCTCTTGCCCACACTTGATTAGGTGTTCATCCACGACAGTGAGGCCATGTAAAATAATGTCATGCAAGAAAGGAGGATTATTAAAAGCAGCACATACCTTCTTACTGCAGGACCGCCTAATCTCATCCACTTCTTCATCCTTACTCTCAATTTCTTTAGAATGCATCTGCCGCTGTCGCTCCATCTCCATCTCTAGCCGCAGCTTTGCCTAAGTAAATGATGAGGAAAATAATGAAATTTGAAAATTTAAAGATTTGCTTTTCTTCCCAAATTCAAACTATCTGTCCAAAATGAGAGGAGGACTCTTTAAATTTAGTTTTGAAAGATATTTGGATAGAGGAATGCTGTTAGTGGAGCATTAAAACTTGACAGCAGAGTTTAGACATCACATATAATATCATCATAATATGAGCAGATTTTAACAAGAAAATAAAAAATGGTCTAAAATTCTTCATCTGCACTCTGTACCTGCTCTAGCATTTGGATGCTTCCAGCCTGTTCATCCAGCTCTTCCTCCTGGTCTTTCACCTTAGCCTCAAGGTCATGAAGCTGCTTTTTTACCTTCACTAAAGAGGCTTCATCCTTGGACTCCTGAGAGGCCAGATCCTGCAGTTCTGCCTCCAGCTGCTGCACCTTCATATTTGCAGTGCACAATTCACTGTCCTTGTCCTGCAGATGGAGGAAATTGGGTGAAGCACACGTGTGGACCAGCCCGATTATATCATACAGAGAGCACAGACATCAGACATATATAGTCCCTGAGAGAGGACACACGAGTATGTGGAGTATGTTCTGTAAAGTAGCTTGACCTGCAGTTGCTGACGGAGGTTAAATATTTCACCAATCATCATGTCTTTCTCTCGAGCCAATTTCTCCCTCTGGCTCCTTTCTCTTTGTACCTCGGCCTGAGCCTGGTTCTGCTCCAGGTCAAATCTGAAACACACATACAGTACAGTGAGTATTCAGTACAGCAGTAACTGAAAGTCACGTGACACATACTGTATGTTGTAAAGGTTTCATGAAGTAATGAATAAAAGTGAACATGCTTCCACTCGGCACTGCACTTTCAATTTATGAGCATGAATGTATAATTCTTTTGAAGATAATGCTATCACAATAAAAATTATTATTGTAAAGTCATAGTGGCCCCCCGCAACCCTCATGTGGAGGATAAAGCAGTAGAAAATGAGTGAGTGAGTTCATAGTGACCTTTGACAAGTCCAAATTAAACAGTTAATCTCTGTAAGTGAAAATGTGTGCTACAATTAAAAGGATTCTCCTTAAGTCTTCATTGGCCCTTGAGTTAAACACAGCTCTTCTAGTCTTACAACCCAAATTCCAAAAAGTTGGGACACTGTAAAATGTAAATAAAATCAGAATGCAATGATTTTTCAATTCAACTCTCATAAACCCATATTTTATTTCCAACAGAACATAAACAACATATCAGATGTTGAAACTGAGGCATTTTACCATTTTATGAAAAATATTAGCTCATTTTGAATTTGAAGACAGCTGACAGATGACAGGCACAGGGAACTTGGTCAAAAGTGATGGCAAAAATGAATACAATATGTTCTCAGAAAATAATAGAGGAAATGTGAATTCATCAGCCCAGAAGCTGCACATGGAATGTACTTAGACATTCCAACATGACAATAATCCAAAACACAAGGCCAAGTTGACCGGTCATTGGCTACAGCAGAAAAAAGTGAAGGTTCTGGAGTGACTCCTGACCTCAATATCATTGAGCCACTTTGGGGAGATCTCAAATGTGCAGTTCATGCAAGACAGCCCAAGAATTTACAGGAACTGGAGACTGTTTGCCAAGAAGAATGGGTAGCTCTACCATCTGAGAAAAAAGTTCCTCATCCACAACAACCACAAAAGACTTGAAGCTGTCACTGATGTTAAAGGGGCCAATACACGGGACTAAGAGCTAGGTTATGTAAACTTTGATCAGGGTCATTTGGGTACCTTCTGTTGTCATCATGATTTAAAAACGGCAAACAGAATTGTTTGATAATAAACAGCTTCACCCAACCACTAACCATGAGTGAAAGAATTATCATTCGTATTCTGTGAAAAATTAAAAAAAATACAAATTCTTCCAGGGTATGTGAACTTGTGAGCACAACTGTATGCTTCCATCTAGACAACATCTCTCCAGCAAGACAATGCTAAACCACATACTGCATCATCACAACAGCAAGGCTTCACAGGAGAAGAGTCCAGGTGCTGAACTGTCCTGCCTGCAGTCCAGACCTTTCACTAATAGAAAACATTTGGTGCATCATGAAACAAACAATCTGACAACAAAGGCCCAGGACTGTTGAGCAGCTAGAATCCTGCATCAGACAAGAGTGGAACAACATTCCTTTCTGGCCTCCATTCCACTTCCCAGATATTTACAGTCAGTTAAAAGAAGAGGGGATGCTACACAATGGTGAACATCACCCTGTTCCAACATTGTTGACATGTGTTGCTGCCATCAAAATTTTACACAAAATGGTAAAATGTCTCGGTTTCGACATCTGATATGTCGTTTATGTTCTCAGGAAAAATATGGGTTTATGAGATTTGCAAATTTACATTTTAATGTAAATAAAACAAAATAGTTTAATGAAAGTTGTTCTTCACACACACAACATGGCAACTAGGCAAACGTCACAAGACGTCGTTACTTGATGGCCATTGTTCCTGGAAAACTACAACAAGCACATTTGTTGACATGCTTTCTGTCGCTCTGCATACCTCATCTGGATGATTGGTCTGATTGGTTGTAGGTCTGTCCAATTGCATGCAGACTCATACTCAATCTCAAATGAGATTGAGCTGTGGTCTTGCATTAGCCAGGCTAGGTGCAGCTAATAGTTTCTGCCCCCTCTTTCTCTGAACTGGCCTGTGATTGGTTAAAACCTTCTGTGATGCTTCAGATGTAGTTGTGGCTATGCAAAAACAGTCTAGAGGAGGTGAATA
The DNA here is from genome assembly GCA_016785285.1 of Brachirus orientalis. Taxonomy (NCBI): domain Eukaryota; kingdom Metazoa; phylum Chordata; class Actinopteri; order Pleuronectiformes; family Soleidae; genus Brachirus; species Brachirus orientalis. The sequence goes on along the minus strand of JAFBJR010000197.1, from coordinate 1,103,149 downwards.
AGTGTTTTGTCTCTCTCAGATTATTTCCTTTACATTCTAATTTAAGGTTATTGTGGAATTATTGATCAATCACGGCAAAAAAAACACCATGTCTACCGTACGTTTGAGATAATGCATTAAAAATACAAAGTTGCATTTGTGAGGTCACAAACAAATCCAAGTGAATGTTTAAACCAAATGTGAAACCTTCAAATGTTTTCTTCACAGGAAAGGGAAAAACTGTTGGATGAAGAGATAAATAGAAATAAACGGACAATCAGATAAGATAATGTCTCCTGCCACTGACTACCACCAGACATGGAAGCAAAAAAAGTAAAAAAGAGTTGAAGCTACTTACTAAATACCTAACTTCAGTTAGTTGGAAGATTTTCAGCTCATCCTTGGCACAGAGCCTAGAAAAGGCTGAGCACTACCTCTATTTTCTCCTCAACTGTTTTCCACTTCCATTAGCCATCAATTTACAATTGGGTTGTAATAATGTGCAAAATGTTTTCTTCAATTGTCTAGGGCAGGAGCACTTATGGTTAGTGAACTTAATAGCTGAGTGTTTCATGCTGTCAGCTTGTTGTAATTCTGTTTTTTTTTTTTCCTTTCTCTCTGAAGCACAGCTGAAAATAATTTCACCCACAGAGCGTCTTCAATTAACCACAGGGGAGAGATCACATTCTGCCACAGCGATAGCTTCTCAAGTGCTTAAAGTAGGAGTCATTTTCTCAGCTAATGCAATTCCACAGATTACAGAACAACTCAGTCACTGTACGAATTAAAGGAAACTTTAGTGTTCTGCCGAGCAGAAGCACAGACATACAGAGAAAAGAGTCATGTATTCCCTGTATAGATTGTATATAAAAAGAGGACAAAGCCTTCTGGTTTGGAAATTAAAAAAAAAAAAAAAAATAATAACATTTTAGTCTCAATTGCTCATTTTAGGTTTTCTTCAACAGACACTGTCAGTTATGTAAATTATGCTTCCATTTAGAGGAAAATATAATATAAACAATATATGTATGCATGGACACCAGTGTGATTGACAGCTGGTGTAATCCAACAGTTTGTTTTGTAAAAGCAAGACTATGTCCACTTCTTACATAGTCATACAGTAGATTCCCATAGTCATTGCTAAATCCAGACTAGTACACGTTCATTTAAAAACAACTTTAAATTCAAATGATGTGCATCCATATGAGCTTTTATCGCAGTTTCACGGGCAAACTACTAAAATGCCTAAGGCCTTATCCACATGAAAACAGACATTTCTCTACACAATCTTTTTCTTCATTGATTATGAAAGTTGTTCACATAATCACATCAGCATTTCAGGAAATGACTTCAGCCACACAAAACCCCCAAAAAGCCTGTAAACGCTGTAGGACATGTTCCAGGCCTGTATGTGGCGCTGTAGCAGAACTGCAAAAAAAGTTAAGCATGTGCATATGGCATGTGTGCAACCTTTTTTTTTTTTTTTTTTTTTGCTTTTTTAAATAAAGTTTTGTTCAAATTACTATACATTACAATGTGTACAATCACAGAAATAGGGACAGAATGAACAAAAGCAGGGCAACTAAGAAAAAAAAAAATAACAGCGTTCTGAGAGCAATGAAATGCTATTCTTTAAAAAAATAGGTTCCAGAGTGGAAAAAATTTTAAAACACTGCCTTGCTTTTGTGTAGGAAACCAACCCACCTCTCTCTCCTGCTCTTGGATTCACTGTTGCTTATCTTTGTTATTGTCTTCCTCTTCTTGTGTTTGTAAATTATTATTATTATTATTATTTTCTAACCTTAGTCACTGGTTTGGTTCATTCTCTTTCTGGGATTATATAATTGTAATGTATACTTATTCAAATAACACAAAAGAAAAAAAAGAAAAAAAAAAAAGCCAGTGCCGTCAGCGTATGTTCAACAGTTTCTTTTCTGATTCAGTGTATTTTCCTAGCAGCACTTAGGTGTCACGTACAGACTTGGCATATGTACTGTACTACAGTCGTCTTGGAAGGTTCCGTGTGGATGGAGACATTTCCTGAAGATAATGTCGTGTTTCCATGTGGATAAGGACTTAGTTTCACAGAGTATTACCAGTGACAAGCCACAATGGTCAAAATTAAGATCAAGGACTTCTTGTAGAATGAATTACAATGTTAAGATGAAACTAAATGTAAGTGCTTTAACAGAACTTTTCATTCACTGAATGCAACTGCATAGTTTTTATAAACTTCTATGTTTTCACCCCTAAAATACAGTGTTTTCAAACAAAAATTGAGCCAAAAGTGTGCTTTGTTTTTGAGGCACTAAAAGTTGACAGGTGTATCTGGAGCAAAACCTATGCACTGTGTAGTATGAATGCATGAAACTGACTTCCTTTGTTTCTTCTCCAGATCGTGGTTGCGACTCTGCAGTCCCTCCAGGTGAAGCTTAGTGTCCTGTAACTCTGCTGTAAGTTTCTGACACTTTTTCTTCAGCAGCTGCACAGAGTGCTGCACATCCTCATTATCTGTCTGCACATCAGCCAACTGCAGCACACACACAAGCACACACATTTATAATGACAGATGAATGGATATCATTATCACATTCATATAATTAACAGGCTACAAGTGTGTGGCGGTCATACACTGAATACATTTTTGTATTTCATGTAATAAAACCAAAACTTTCTTGCCCTTCTCTCGAGATGTCTTTTGCTCTGCTCTTCTGTCTCCAGCTTCTCATCGAACTCCTGTTGCAGCTTCTTTTTGATGAAGTCCATTTCACGAATGGCTCGGTTGTATTTTATCTGCCACTCTCCTCCTGGACCGAAAGACATAGAATTTAGATGAAGACAAAGTATTTGTGACATTTGAGTGTCTCTTGCCTTTATTGTAGGCCTTACATTAAAGGGTGTGCCGACAGGAAGAGGCTCAAGAGCTCAGGAATGACTGATGCTGTGGATTAAGAAGTGTACTGTAGTGGCTGCAATCGTTATCACATTCAAGAGTAAAATTATATAGAATCTGTCAGGAAATAAAACTGCTCTCATCATATCCTGACCTTATGAGGTCAAAAGAAATTCTGATGGGAAACTAAGAAGCGGCCTTCATTTCTAAGCTCTAATCTTGGATAAACCTGAGGTAAGGATTCCAAGCACACCACAATAGTAGTTAGAGAAGGACATGTCTAAGTGGCACTTTCCACAGTTCTTAGCCGACCCTAATTCTGGAGCTGTCAGAGGCTATCAGACGTATAACAGTGGCCGTGCAGGCGCACATTCAGGTTCAGATTCATTCCCATGCCTTATCATTTTAGAGGATGTCCATTTCTCCTTCACATACCAACACTGGCTCTTCCATCACTGCTGCTCATTAGCATATATATAGCATAATGACAACTGGCAGGGCCACCGGCTCTGATCCTAACGATTATTTTCTCATTCATCTAAGAATTCTGAAATGCTTTGTAATGGCTTGTCTGCTGAGGTGGGTTGAAAGGAAAAAAAAAAAAAAAAACTCAGACAGGGGCTCTCTTTCTTTCCCTGCAGGGGACACCAATAAACAACAGGCATTAGTGGTTTGCCTGAAACCAAGCATCTTCATCCCCAAGCAATGCAGTATCTCCCAAAGTTGGAAAATATACTTAGGAACATTATGTGACATGTTTCCTGCTGAAACAAAGACAACAAAGATGAAGTCAAACAAAGACAACCATTTCCTGCCGTTACACTTTAAGTGGGATTAAAAAAGAAAAGAAAAAAAACAAGCACATAATGCTGATAAGAGCAGTTCCAGAAAATTATGCTTCTGGTCTGAAATGACACACCCATTAGACATGCTTCTTAAAGCTTACCATAAGGTATAATTAATTCAGGCATTTAAAAGGAATATTTCAAAACACGGAAAAGACCCAGGTCAGTCCGATGACATATAGTGAACTTTAACTCAGACTGTTTACACTTGGCATTAAAACGTGTCCTGGCAGTGTCTCCTGTGACCACGCGTGAACAAATATGGCTTCTTTTACCCTGTATGCAAATACACGCAGAGAACTGACATGTGTATATGATGTCAACACACTTGTGTGCATGAGAGTGAGCAAAAAAAAAAAAAAAAGAGGTGAGAGCTGAAAGCTCTAGTCTAGCCGCCGTAACATTGACTAATATTTTAATCATTAGAAAAAATATATACAATATTGGACTTTTTGCTGTCTAATATATGTTTTTCCCTACACCCAACTGCACAGGTCATTGAGTCTCTTCTGTAGTGAAATCAATTTAATATTATTTATACTTATGTCACGGCAGATGTAGATATATGTTTTTTTCATTTTATTTTCTGTGTATTTGCTCCCCCTGGGTGCCGTTATTAAAAAGTCTGGCATCTCTTTGTATTTTTATGCTGATGAGTGCCAAATGTACATGTCACTGAAAACTGATTACTCAAGTGGTATACAGCACTTGGGTTACGGTTTGACTGCTGAGCACACATGAAAGCTTGGATGGCCCAGAACTTTCTCAGGTTTAATGAAGACAAGACAGAGGTCATTTAGTTTGGACAAGTGGTGTCCCCAGTGTCCCAGTGCATAAACGCTGCTGTTAGAATTCTGGGGCTAAAAAAATGACCCAGAAATTAAAATGAATCTACAGATTAATTCAGTGGTGAAATCCGGCTTTTTTCATTTGCAGCTTTTAGCAAAGGTCAATCCTTTTCTTTCTTTTGAAGACTGTGAATGGGTCATCTACACTTTCATTTCCACCACTGGATTATCATAATGCCCTCTATGTTGGTGTTGGTCAGACTGCCCTCTCACACTTACAGTCCAAAAGCTGCTGAACGTCTGCTGATGGGAACATGCAAGCAAGAGCATATAACGCGTGTGTTGGCATCTCTGCATTAGCTCCCAATTTATTTTAGAATTTTAATTTTAGTTTAGATTCTTGACTATATTTACATTCATATTCATAGAGAAAAAGAAAAACATTATTGTGGTACCTAGATGGAGATTAAATCACCGTGGAGACAAAGCCTCCCGACATAAAATCTGCTCCCATGCTGCCTCTTTTTAAATCTCGACTAAAAACTCACTTCTTCTCCTTGGCGTATTCTGACCATGTATAAGAGGTGACAGTTTTAGTGTTTTATATTTTAGTTTACATTGTTTCTTACCCTGTCTATTTTATGTATTTTTGTATTTTTTTTAAACATGTTATAGAAACAAATTTGGATTGTTCAAAAAAAACAAACATAAAACAATGATATCGGAGAGTGTTAGCATCGAACCCAATAAGGTAGTTTGCATATTGTTTAAGCCATTAGTCATATCGTGGGATCTTAGACCACATCCACATGGAAACGGCACGAAATGTAATAGATTTTTTTAGTACATATGCCAGGACTGTAAGTGGCACTGTAATGCTATGCCAAAATCGGAGAAGAAAAATCACTCATCTGTGTTGTTCATTCAAGTAAACACAGTGTCTATTGAAATAGGTTTTGTTTTATGATTCTGTTAATCTACTTTTTTTGTTCACTCCCTAAAGAAAGGACGTGTTCTACTGATATCGAACCTCTTTTCAGGCTGACTTTAGTTACTTTTCATTGGCAGTAGTTGGTAACTGCCAAATCATCTCCAAACACAAGACAGTGAATGCCAGTTAATCAATGTAAATCAATGTATTTGCACTGATGATTAAGTGAGAGTGCTGCGGATCACATGACATGAGCTGAGGAGGCAGTCTCTAATCTGTCCTCATGCAGCTCTGGAATGTGGTAACATTTTCCATGACAGAATCTAAGGATGCATTTAGGGTGGAAAAGGAGCATTCAGACCTGAACAGGGGTTAGCCTGTGGACACATTATGGCAGCCCATCGCCTGATAATAGGATGGTAATTGGGCCCATAACTGGAGGGAGACCAGTTCACATCCTGAGACAGGTCAAGGGCCCAGGGGCACCCCAGCAATCCTCATTGCTCCCCAGGTACACATAAGTGTTGCTCACTGCTTCTGTGGCCAGCTTGTGTGTGTGTTCACTACTGGTGGGTAATAGGGTTTGGGTTAAATGCAGAAGCCAGATTCACTATCACTTATCGGTGTGTGTGCACAATAAAACAATTCTAATTAAAGACCACCTCCTCAAATGATGTCCTCTGTCCTGTTGCGGTTTCACAGCACACTGATTTTATACTTCTTAGTGTCTACACAATCATTTATTTGTATGCTTGCAGAAGATGCTTATCAACTTTGAGGATGGTCTATTGGCAAAAATGTAATATACTACCAAACGTTTTTGTTTTGGTGTGGTCTTTTAAGCCCCTTACAGATATACACCTTAGGCATGGGCCTTGCTTTATAGAGGCAGCCAGCTTGTGCAGCATCCCAAACAGATGAGCGTTTCTAAGCAGAATTGTACTACGCAAATGAAAAGTAACAGCTCAAGCTACCAAAACCTGATACATAAACCAACAAAGAGGAAAAAACACAATGGCAGAGAGAGTAAGAGACAGGTGTTTACATCCTTTCCAGTATATGAATTACACAGTGATTCACTGACTCACTTAGGAAGGGGACGGGTGACCAAGGGAATTTACCATTTGTTGCACTCTGTGGTCTCACCATTAGATGTCTATAAATCATACACACTGGACCTAGTGTGAACAGTTGTATTTAAAGCTGTCCACCTGTGATTGGCTCTTTAAGAACAGAAAGTACTAATAGACCTGATGAGGGTCTAATCAAATCCTTAAGTCTGCTTTGGTTTTATTCTAAATCTTGGGCAGAATGAATGGTGACTTGTAGTTTTTGGGTCAACTCACCAGCATCATCATCTTTGTCCATCTCCCCGTTGACCTCTGATGCTTTCATGAGTCGAGCTTCCATCAACTCCATCTCTTGTGATTCTAATTTTTTCTTCATGGCATCAAACTTAGCCTGGAATGCACAAAATTCATCAGAAATCATCAGTCCCGTTGCATTTATTTTTGAAACACAGATCTATGCTGTTACAGTGTGTTATATTAGTGTGCCTGCAGATCCTTCATGTCCTTCTCCAGGTGAAGTCTCTCTGAAGTTTCGGTCTCCAGCAACTGTGACACTGACTCACTGGTGCTTCTCTCATCAGCCAGCTCCGCCAGTAAGTCCGCGATCTGAACAGAAGCGCACAGACGAGAACAGAAACCAACACATCAATACTCGCCACAGAATAAGTGAGACATCAGATCCTGATGTGAAAGAAATGACTACAGTTTAACTCTACTGTCATTCTCAAACACCAGGCTCCCAACATGCATTGCCACAGGCGAAGGAACCCACCCTGCTCTCCAATTGATCCGTGTTCAGTCTCAGCTCATTTCGTTCTTTCTCCACCCTCTCCAGTTTGGATTTCTGCAGCTGCATCTCCTCCTGTAGCACAGATTATAACAATATGTAAGGTTTCATGTTCAGTCAAGGGTAAATTATTAAGTATTACAAGGAAAAAAAAAAGGTCGCTAATATCAGGCAGTGTCATTCTCGTGCAGCCACCAGTGGGTTTTGACAGTGGATTAGAGAAGGTCACGTGTATCAGGCATATAGGTGTGTGCTCACGTCTTTGCTTCGCATCTGTTCCTCAGTGAGTTGGACCTTAATAAGGGGCTGCACTGTGGTGAAGAGCTTCCACCATGGCCAGTCCTTCACACCACGGTTCTTCTTGATGTTTTTTTGGATGCAGCGTATTGCCAGATCCTGGATCTAAACACACATACCGGGAGTATGAATCACCAAAAACAAACATAAACAGGATGTGGATGTAGGTGTTTGTTGTAGTACTTTACTTTATCACAATAATAGTGTCACTGCAAACGCTTACTAACTGTATCTGTAACTTATAATAGCAGACTCTATACAGAACAAAGCAGGGTTGGGCAACATTTTTTCCACAGAGCCAGACATACAGTATATTAAGCAAGGGAAGAAGGGCAACAAATAAAAGATTTTATAGAAATAATAATCAATAAACCCATCTTAGCATTTGCATTTCAAAGGTAAAAATACAGGGAAGAGATTTTCCCACAGATCCTGAGCATCGTCTCTACATCTGTCTTGTATGTTCATATGAACCAACTCTTAGATAAAAACGCAATACTCCAAGGCCACTTTTCTGTTACTGAGGCTGCTTCTTATCTTGGCTCTGATTCTGAAAATAGGGCGCCCCCAAATGTCACGATATAATGCAAACACTGCTTTGAGGTAACTTGTGAGGACGACACAGGTTAGATAAAACTGGCTAACACAATGAACACAATAAGAGGCAAATTACTTTATTTTTTAAGAAAAATTGCAAAAAATAAATAAGAACATATATTCAAATCAAGGATAATGGTCACGAAGAAAACAGTGTGAAATATGCATATTAGGTGAAATAGAGAATGAGTCACTTTCTTCTGTATCACTATAATGTTCAAAAGACTCCTTTACTGTATCGATGTATTCTCAAAACCCAGAAATCTTCTAATGCTTTTTGATGAAGACATGCAGAACATAATGTTTAATGTTTAATTTGAATGAATCGAGTTGGCGACCTTTGGTTCGAAAGACTGGAAAAAAAACATTATTTAGCATTGTTTGTCTGGCTTGTTGCTGGCCTGTATGTTTTAATAAGAGGGTCTTGTAAACCCATTTGGGCTGGACATATTTATTATGCATGGTTCAATAATAAAAACAAATCAATCAATCAAATGTAATCAGATCTGTCATTTGAAATCAGTATTTAAAAAGAGGAAAAAGTACAGTGCATGGATATTAGAGTGCGGCAGTGTTTAAATGTCATCGAACCACAACAATCATTAATTACTCCTTTACTTTACAGAGGTCATTTGTTGTTTTTCTCACTCGTGTGTTACATTGCCTGTGCGTGTGTGTGCGTGTGTGTGTGCTTTCCAAAGCTGGAAGCTAATTTTTGTTTAATTAAATCAAACATGTTGGCAGCTAATTCCAAGTATTACACGATTTCAATGGTGCTTATGTATGAGGCCCTCTACAAGCAGCAGATTAGGAGCAAACCCAATTAGAGCAACACAGTTCCCAGCATCAGGTACATTTTCGCCCTGAAGGTACTCTCTATGACCAATTAGGATTTGTCATACAGTGAAAGCCTCAACATGGACTGAAAGGCAGCGAATCTGTAACCAAACGTTTAAACGTTTCTCGCTTGTCATATTTAGTCTAACATGAAGAAGAAACAAACAAAAGATATATACCAGGAGCACTGTGGATAATAATTTTGTATTCATATCACATTAAGAGTGCGGGACAGCATTATGTGAATTCAGTGAGATCCTTCACAGCAGTTTTCAGTGGGTTTCTTCACCATAAAATCACGTCTCATTATTAAGGATTTCATGTATGGTCTCATTAGGAATACAATGGCATACAGTGCCGGACCATTTATAATTATATATTTATTTTATATCCCATCTTAGAATTAACCTCCATTTTGAAATTATAATTTAACAGGCAGATAAACATTATTAAACCTGATCCAGCTTGTTAGTGATTTCTCCCAGTGCATGCAAGGCAACATTTTTACACAAAATTACATAGAGAATCAATACAAACTGACCAAAACTTTGTCCCAGTCACGCCAGCATCTGAAGCAAAATCTGCATCTTTTGCTTCAGATGTTGATATAGTTACATTTGTCCTGATCAGGAAAGGGAGTAAGGTTGATGTATGTGTGCACCACACATCTTATACTCATACTCATTCAGTCCCTGTCTATCAGCAATGAGGACACATCAGCATCTACCTCTGTGAGAGCCACGATCACAAGACTGGACTAAACTGGACTAAACTGGACTTTGCCCTGTACAAACACTGTACAAACACTGCTACTTATACTTAATGTTTTTTATTAAGTGATATGTGTGAATACCATCGTAGTGATATTATATATCATAGTCATACAATATTTGTATCCTTTGCACATCCTATTTATATATTCATATTCATAGCTACTGTTTGTGGTATTATAGCTTAGTCAAGTATTTATTTATCATGCATATATTACACCTATACCTACACTATATATCCCATATATATCATATATCATATCTGTGTGTAAGGTTAAAGGTGTTCTTTTCATTATCACTATTATTACTATTTTCATTATACACTGTTGCTGCTACCATGAGTACTATCTACTGTTGTTACTATATTCTGTTGATTACTACTATACTTGATTACTACTATATACTGCCACTATATACATGCCACTGCCCCTTATCTGCTTACTTAACTTGTTTTTCTAAATGCCCTTGTCCCACTCTGTATATATTTTATTTCTATTCTTACTCCTAGTTTACTGCACTTAAGTATTTTGCTCTCCACTCTCCACTATTTTCTATTCTATTGTATTGTATTAATACTGGACTACTGTGACAACTTAATTTCCCTTCTGGGATAAATAAAGTTATCTATCTATCTATCTAGACCGGCAGAGCCGCAGTAGAACTCACTTTGTCTCACTTTACTCTAGCACAGTGCTGAAGGATATTTGTTGATACTTAAAGGTTACACATGACAGTTGTAATGTAATTAATAACGATTGAAAAAAGTTTGAAATTCAATCATCGATCCACGTGAGATTTCATCAACACTGGCGACACCTTCCTCACGTGAATGTGTACTGTATGGTGTCGATGCTACGGTTCGCTGTAGTGACGTGTCCTGGAATTTAGACAGTGTATAACTTTAAAACACTTTGAAAATTGTTACAATAAGTAAGTAAATTAGCTGCTATATTATTAGTAGTATTATTTCATTAGACTTGAAATTAATGCAAAGAAAAAGCAAATAAATTATTAAAAAGACAAGTTTAGTGTCTTTTTAATAACAAAATAAATCCAGGAAAATTTGTAAATTCAACTGATTCATTCTTACTTGACACTTGGTAGAGTGGGTCATTTGTCAAAAGAATGGTTGTGGGTTCAAGCCCCAGCATGGAAGTCTACATGTCTATGGGCTGCTTCAATGAGACTATACATACTATTTATTATTCAGTTATATTTATTGACATAAAGGTTAAACCTCGTATCACTTAATGTGGACATACTTGTATTTCATGTAAAAGTATATACACAGTATTTAATTTGCTTCTAATATTGTGTTTTCTTAATCTTATTTCTTATTTTCTTTCTGAGCGCTATATTTATTCTGAAGGAGCAAATAAAATGCACCAAACCTCCCCACCGATTCTGATGTCCTATGCTTGAAATATCATTATGTTATCAAATATGCAATTTCATAGGTTTAAATCCTAGCTGTTAGCAATAACATTTGAAATGGGGAAGACACGTGCAAAGAAATATACTGTAGCTCATCCTAATGCAGAGCCAGTCCATATCATAACTGTCATGTTTCTCTGCGGTTGAATACAGGGATTTGTTCAAATAAATAAAATATACAAAATATAACTACTAAAACAAATGCATATTCAACGTGAATGGCTGCAATGAAAGGAAATTAATATGATGTCGTAGTAGACTAAAGTTGAGTTTAGTCCATACAAAGTAGATTACTTAAAAAAGATATCTAAAGGACAAAACTCCCAATGTGGAAAGTACCAGCTGAGCCAAAATAACAGACTTTTAAAATGTCAGGTTGTCCCCTTGAGGAGAAAGTTGAAAGAATGGTGGAGGAAAAAACAAGGGGAAAAAATTGTGTTGTTTTTCTTTTGTCATTTAATGTCACACAGGCTGCGCACAGCATCACAAGGTTAACATGCCAGGGAACATCAATCAAAGGAACTGGTGACTTTCTGTCACGTCCACATACACCAACCAACCAGTGAGCATCTGAGAGGCTTCACCGCGACTCACTCACACCTTTGCACAGGCAAATTACCATGTACCTGCTGATGCCACATTCTTCAGAGTGACGTCAAGGACACGAGTGGTTGTTAATGATTAATCTAAGATTCAATGGCAATACACTCTGGAGTTGATTGGAGGAGAATAAATTCAAATCTCCAGTGCAGCACTGCTCTGAATCAGGAATAATACAGAAAATGTCCTTTACATCATCATTATAGACAAGTGCACTATAAATTAATAAATGAAACAGCTTAGGAGGAAAGCAGTTTTAGAACTACATTACTACTTTGGAATTCTCTTCACTGCACTCTTTCACACTTCATCTCTTGACATCATTCTAGTCAAAGCTTTTCTTAAGATTTGTTGTTGTTGCTGATGTTTATTATTTTCTCTGTTTGGTCTTTGTGAACAGAAACGATTATTAACATTATTAGTTTGCTGTGTCCTTCCTCTAAAAACAGCATACAGTATGTGAAGCAAAACTATCAGACCTGACCGAGGGAGCGTTTATGTGGAACAAGAAGCATGTCTCCCGTCAAACCGGTGAATGATCTGTGAAATTTTTTTGAGCTCGCTTCTTTGTGTTATCAGTCATACTTATTCGCAGCTGTCTCACTTTGCTTGTACGATTTTGCTGTTGCCTCCAACTGTCTTGAAGTAAAACAAATCACTTCCTGTGTGCAGAGTGGGAATGTCTCTGGGTGACACAACATTAGAGAGAGAGAGAGAGAGAGAGATGTGGAGCTGAAAGACTCAATCATGATAGTGTGAACCCATTAGGCAATGGTTTGAATGTATCAGACATTTGTTTGTATTTAAAAGTCGTGCTCAATTTGAGTCTGCTTCTGCCAGACATTTTATAAAAAAGGTAGTAAAGTCTCGACTTTAAAAAAATTGCCTTGAGCTCATGTACAGTATGTTGTGAGATTACCTACCTTACACTATATTACCTAACCAAAACTGATTACAAATTTATATTGTGTTTCAAAAGTACAATATTTTCCATGAGCAAAATCTTTTCACTAATGATCATCTCTGCCTGATACAAGTGAATATTAGTGTTTATCGTGGTGCTAACTGAGGCCCTTAGCTTCATATTTGCCATACAAACATTACACTATCAACAAATCTTAGTAACAAGTTATACATGCTTTCCAAATATTGAATTACATTAGCTCTTCTTTCAACTACTGTACCTTGAAATTGTGCATGAATGTATGTGTTTTATTATGTTGTATTATACGTCACCTTTTAATAATCCTACTGGGGATGAATAAAGTTCATTAATATGAGTTGAAATGAACAGATTCATAATGATACATTTCTCACAGACAATGATAATTACGTACTTTTAAAAACACCTACGCTGGTTCATGTACTCTTGATATAATATCTGATAACTGCATGACAATAATAATCCACATTACTCCTTACCAGTTTAAGCAATAGAAAATGATAACATAAAGTAAATAAAAATAAACATTTCCATTATAGATATATTTGGAGAAGTTACTGGGATATAAAAGTGAGGAGGGGGGGGAATGCCTTTTCTGCTAATCTGCTAATCTTCCCCTCTAAGTTGTAGCACTTTATGAAGCATTACGCTTTTAGTCTGCTTTACTGTATGAATAAGGACTAGTTATATGGGGGCAAAAGATATATAAATATCCCATGGCCCCAATTTCAACCAGTATATATTATAACTCTTATGGTAAAATCATTTATAGCAAAAAACAGGGGGGAAGCTCAGCAATGTAAAGATCGTATTGATTTACCTTAAAGCAAAGATGACAATTTAATATGTACGTTAACAAGATATCTACTCACTAACAGCATGTCAGAGTGGATGGACACCAGTGACACTGATTCTGTCGCTGCTGTGGGTTCATCAGCAGATAACTGGAGTGGCACATTCACTTAAACAATAATTGCAGAGCTGGCAGAAGAACTGCACAGCTCCATATATCACAAGAGGACATGCATGAGGTCCAGAGAGATGGACCCATCACACACTGGGAGAAAAATGGAAAAAGTGTGTGTGTGTGTGTGGGTCAGTAGCATGTTTGGTTGGAAAAAAAAAAAAAGCAACGAAGTGGAAGTGTCATTATCTAAAATCCCTTAGGGAGAGCTAAGTGGATGGATTACAGTACAGAAGGATGAAGGGTAGGGAGCAATAGATTTAGAGAACATATTTGTAATTAGCTGAAGATTTACAACAGAGCTAGACCTACTCCAAGAGCAGAGCAAATACACACTAAAATTAGCTCTGAACAAGGAACTCTCAACTCCTAGCGGACTCCTTGGCAACATGGCCTCTTGAGCTCAACATTCTTCAACAGCCTTATTAATACATTAAAAAAAATAAAATAAAAAAATAAGCACATAAGCAGCAAAATGGACTTTCATACTTAGTTTTTCAAGCTTACAAGCAAGTATTAAATGTATTTTTGCTTTGCACCCTGCAATACATCTGAATCCACTTTATTTTGGACATCTTTGGTGAGCTAAGACTAGGGGGGGTTGACATTTTTCTTCAGAAGGTCATAGTGACATAGACAAAGGGAGCAAAGGGCCACAAATCACACGATGACAATATTTATTCATTCATTCTTTACCACTTTATCCTCTGAATGAGGCTTGCGGGGGCCACTGGAGCCGATCCCAGCTGACATAGGGTGAAAGGCGCGGTACACCCTGTGATGGACTGGCAGGGCCAATGTAAATTTTGAGGGCATCGTGTACTGGATAAAAGTAGTCCACGGGCTGGATGCATCTATGTACCTACACCCAGGTTGCCCATGTCACATATGGCTTAGACTAACAAGACAAAACCATCAGTTTCAGCGAGACGTCTTGCCTACCTTTCTTTTCTTGCAGGCTTGTCTTGCCAGGAAGCCTCTACTGGCGGCTTGGAACAGGGTCAGATTACGCTTGGTCTGCTCATCCCTCTGTTCCTCTAGCTTAGCCAAGGTGCCAGCCTTAAAGAACAACTGGAGCAAAACACACACACAAAAAGAGATTATCAAATTAATTTATTAGTAGAGGATAAGATCATTGCTATATTATGCAATGCTCATTTCAGCTGTGGGGAAATTCAATTTTGATGTTCTTTAATGCAAAGCCCAGCAGGAAAATAGACAGAGGAGCTAAAAGTAAATAGGTGCACTGAAGCAGTAAAGCAATAATAAACTGTGTAATCCATGGACAAATGGTCTTATCTGAGTGCAAGAGCCATGATTAAGTAATTTTCTCAGACAATCAGTCTTGTCTGTTTCTAATGTGGGCCAAAGGTAAAGGACAGGTAAACCAACTCAGAAAGACCAGGAACTGTTACTGCCTTTTAGATTTGATGACAGCATTCCATTAATTAATTATTAATTAAGAATGGCTCGATACTACATTTTTACGGCTGATCTCACAGCCTTGAGTATCTGCAGATGCCATTATTGGTCTGTTTTTGATCACTGCATCCCCTCACATTCTTACATCTATTTTCACAGCCTGTGCTCAGTGTTCAAATATCAATGGATATTTCGGGGTGTTGGCTCGTGTCCAATTACATATCTTTCTTTTACTGAGGGATTTTGAGCTTTATTGGACTAATACTGAATATCATATAGAATTGTCCCTAATTAAAAGGGATGGATGATGACAGTAAACCAATCTCAACCCCAATTTCTCTCAATATATAGGTCCCAATGCTTTATGGATTACCACATCCATATGTGATCTGTTAACAAAGCACAAGATGGAAACGATCAAACAGCTTTGGTTGGGAGATCTGTGAACAGGCAGAGGCTGTGTGTCTTTCGTCATCATCACATGTATGTATAAGTGTAAAGTCGGGCTATTTTTGGCCTGCAACTCTTGCTAATGGCATATTTTATCTGCAGGTTTTGAATCCATTGTTGTGGGGTTATATGAAGTTGGTGAAATTGCCATGGGTGAAAGGTTGCTAAGATGCCACTGGATTGCTGTGTGAACAGCCAAATGTGCGACTCTAGTCTGAGCCCATTTCACACTCCAAACTTGCAGCATCACGTGACGCTCTTCCAAATCTCTCCTGTGTCAGTTTTTTTCATATCTGGGAGCATAAGTTCTACTCTTTGCTGTGTGATCGTTTCCTTTGAATTCTTACTTGGCTGGTGGCCACTTCTACGACTGATAGGATTAGACTATCTGTCTGCCAGGCTGTGTTTACTGTGATTGCTTTGCAATGCTTGTGGTGAAAAACAGAGAAAGACATCAGCTGGTAGAATTTGCTCCCAACTACCTGAAATGAAAGAGTGACTTACGGTCATGTAGTGAGTAAACACATACTTCTCAGGTAACAATTGGTTAAAAGACTGGAAGAAAAGGCAAGACTTGGCAACATTCCCGTAAAAACAAAAGGGTGGAAGAGAAACCCTGAGAAGGAACAAGTGTAATGAATGACACACTCCCCCAGACAGCGAAGTCCCTTTAAATACATACAAGAATAAAAGGAGCTGTGTGCTGCAGCTATGTGTTTAGAGCTTTAAGAAGAAAAGAAACTGGCAGTGGCTCACAACAATGCTTTAACTATTGTAAAAGCTGCTCATTTGTTTGAGGTGTGGTAAAATGACTCACCCTGCTCAGTCCCATGTGGAAGCTGGTCCTCTCCAAATCCAAGGACTCCAGTAGCTCCTCCACCGCCTGGGAAATGGCAAACACGTACACAAACACAAATAAATACACATACTTACTGTATTCTGTGAACTGTTGGATCCAGAGTGAACTTCCCCAGCTCAGATGTCCACAGTTCCCTAAAGTTGCCTAAAGTTGCTATCCTCAATAATACAATCCTTTTCTCACATCGATTTGCTGACTGTTGTTAGCAGTTTAGAACAGAAATGTTTGACCCTACAGATTTAAAATCTTCCACCTCTTAAAACAAACCACTTAAAACTCTGTCCACCAGAATTAACTTCCTTCTGACAAATTCCTCATGATTCTCCATGATTCAGCACTGTTTGTTAACCAGCACTTTCCTTTCCCTTCTATAAGTCCGGGTATACTGTAGGTGTATGACTGTGTCAGCCTTTGAGCCTCCAGGCTGAAACACCACATCTAGATTAGACCAGGGGAGGCTTGTTGTGAATACTGAGGGGTTTTTGTTTGCCAGCGTTTCCAGAGAAACTCAGCCCTACAACACTGACACAGGGGGAAAGGACTTTTCTCCCCTCAAGAATGGGGATTCTTTCATTCTTTCTCTGATTTCACTCGTTTTACTGTCTAGAGAGCAGTTCTTCCAGGAGGAACAGTGCACTAAACAAGCTCTTTGATAGTTGACATCTTAGGCTGTGTTCAGACCTGATGCAAGATCACATCTACCCCATGCAGTATGCTAATTCAAATATAGCATGTGTTCAGGAAAATACAGTGATGTCTGACAGTGTTGCCTGTGCAAGTGAAAGGTAAAGACAGAGAGAAACAATTTCATGCAGGTGTAACATGTAATCAGATTTTTAAAAATTAGATAAAACTAAATCATTGAACATCTCTTCAAGCTGAACCTGGAGACCACCTTTAAATGTAGTATTTGTAATTTGTTTACAGATACAGGTAGGTTTAAAATCTTTATTCTGATGATAGGTCCAGTGTTAAACATTTAGTTAAGTTTGTTGGCAGACATTGAATACAGTATACTACCCATAAATATGTTTGTGCAAGAATATAACCACTTTCAGACCAAAATGGTCCCTGAGGCCTTGACGTCATGACACTGTTTTAGAAATAGAGGACAAAACTTTAGTAGCAGTGTGTGATTACCCCGATGATTACGACACTTCTTCCTCACTTCCCACTAAAGATACTGTAGAGCACAGCAATATGAGTAACTAGGCCATGATCACATATACAAAGATATACGGCCTTCTAAAAACAGCATCACACACATCCATGGCGTGTTACATGCAAGTGAAACTGTGCGATTTTGATGCAAACACAGTGTTAGAATAAGACTTTTACATGAACTTTAGGCAAAGGCCTCACTCTACAGAGGCCACTGTCTTGGGCCGCCATGTTTCTCTGGTAGCCTGAATGGCTAAACCACAAATTGTTCATTTTACGGTGAAAGCTTAGTATGCAAATGGAGAAGAACAATATATTTTCTAGTATGCCAGGGCCACTGTAGTTTCTCAAGTGCATCAAAGGAAGGGCTGAGCATAGGACCCCTCTGTTTGTTTACAGTCTGCAGTCTCACCATTAGGTGTCACTAATTCTCACACACTGCAGCTTGAAGACAACATTGTTAAAGCAGCACAGTGTAGGATTTCGACCTTGAAACAATGTCTCCAAGATCATTATAAAAGGGGACATCGCCTTACAACAGGGCGAATGAGACCCAGGTCAAAGCCTGAACGGGTCTGCATCACCTACATTGGCCCTACAGAACTTTTGATTTCAGGTCGGCAACATGATACAAAAAGAACTACAAAATTCTACTTCCCGACATATGCCACAGTCATGTCACATCAGTTGAACTTGCTGCATGTCAGGCCACACTAATGAAGTCCTCTTTTTCTTGTCCCTGTTTATGTTCATAAATCAAGTGACTCAAACAATGGGCACACAATGAGCATTATTATACTATTAATTATTTAAACTGGGTTGAAAAAAAGCAAACTAAAACATTATTGTCCTTGTCTTTCTTCTTCATGGACAAATACCATTTACTTTAAAGAAAAAAAAAAAGTGGTACAATATGCTCAACAAGATAACCTGCACCTTCAAATGTTCAGGTTGAAAAAAAACCACGAGTGTTTCTACTTATGTATGTTATTCTGTAGCTTTAAATGCAGTGAAACATTTTCTGATGTTCCCCTGTCCCAGTCAAAATACTGAGGAGGTTAAGTTGATTAGATCATGACAATAGCCGTGATGCATAGGGGTTTATTTCTCTGTCAGTCGACTGCTGACAAATCAGGGGCAGATGTAATGAAAGTGCCTCCTCCCAACATTAATCTTCACTGTGCTTTGGCCACTGGAGGAGCTGAGTGTGAGACCATCTCCCTCCCTCCCTTACTGATTTACTTACTCTCCTCTCGTCCTTGACAATGTAATTCCGCCCGTGTTTCTTGGTGAGGTGCGGCGCCAGCACATCGAAGCGCCGCCGAAACTCAGAGAACACCATGTGATCAGGATAACCTGCGAACATCATTATAGGTAATAATGCAGGTATAGTACGGATGTGACAAGGAGGTCTGTGTTTCTCCATCTGCCCTTGGTGCGTCATTAAAGCAGCTCCCTCACCTTGCCTGTATATCCGGAGAGAATCGAGCAGCTTGGAGCCACGCAGCTGAGCGCGGAGAAGCGCTACATCCAACTGCATCAAGCCTGAATCTCCACTCTCCCGTTGGGCCTCACATTCTTCTCTGTACAGGGATCCACTCAGAGCCTTCAAGGCATCAGCTTTGGGCAATATGCAGTGAACAAAGTGAATCCTGAATCTGCGCACCATGTCTAGAAGAGCATCCTGAAGAAGGGACAGGGACAGAGAAGGCACATTAGCTCCTGAAAAATGCGTCAGTGTCACCGCCATATTGGTCAAGGCAACACCACAATAAAAATTGTCCTGGATAAAAAAGCATCTCTCAAATTATTTAAAATAAGTGTTTTTATGGATTTGTGATCTGTGGGCCGGTCTGCTAACTAGGGCTAAAACGATAAAGCAATGACTAATCAATGACTAATGGAATTGTATTAACTATTTTAGTAGCAGAACTTTAGCGCTCACACACATGCAGACTGCTTAGACAAAAATCAATTACACCCAGCAGTGACTGAAGAGGCACAGACAGAAGCAAAGTGCTTACACGTGCAAAACGACCTACATTTTGATAATTGACTAATCATTTTGAGTGATTTTTTTTTTTTACTTGATAAATAAATCTCTCAGACTCTTAAATGTGAATATGTCCAGGTTTCTTTGCTCCTCTGTGATAGTAAACTGAGTACCGGGACGAAACAAAACATTTAAGGACGTCGTCATTCTGAGGTTTTTAGAAACACAGATTGACATTTACCAGAGTGTTTTTCATTTTATGGACCAATCGATATATTAAGAACACGAATTTAAGCTGGAGCGTTTATGACAATGATCATTTATTGCAGACGTGCTGCTAACATGTCTCTGGTTACTGATCAAATAATCAGTGATAGACTCTGGACAGACATTGTAACAACTAGAAAAGATTACTATCCAATCAATAATCACTGAGGAATCACTGGAACAAAATCAGCAAACATACTACTTATAATGTTACAGTGCTATATCTCACTTTACATAATATTACTATTACAAAACACATACTTTATGATCCATACTATTTGGACTGTAGCGTCCCATATTTTTACCATGTCATGTAAATGAGCTAACATTTCCCATCTCTATAAAAAAAATTTGACTTGATCACTAAATATGTATTTGATTGTTAGTAACTGGAATAGAAAAGCAATTGTTTGTGAAACGGAAACATTATCATGCTTTTAATTCAGGTTAAAAAGAAAGAAGCACGGCTCCCCCGTTTACTTGTATTTGATTACACTCTGTTGTTGCCTGGATCAATACGGCAGTGACATTGAAGTATTGCTGCACTTGGTCAAAGCAGTCATTGCGGTGCCTTCATGTATCAGGCTGTCTAGGGACGCGTCTACACGCAATCAGCAGCTTTCCATCTTCACTTTAAACTATCAAATATTGTTGTACATCAGCTCTGACAGTGATATACTCTCTTGTTCCATCCACACTTGTTAAATCTACAATCTATCTACAATTTACCTCTGCCAAGGAGCTAAATATCCAGAATAGTCTGTCTTTTCGCAAAATAATTCAAAAAGGTGTGTAATGGGACAAGGAACAGATGATTAGATTTTGGATCCAGGAATTTTTTTGAATTATTCTTTATTATTGCATGATAGAGCCATTTTCAGCATTAGTTATGTAACTCCACAATAAATGGCCAAATATATATAATATATTATATATTATTTAATATATATATTAAAGACTGAACCAGATCCTGTGGACATTCCAGATATTATGTTTCAGAAGAGGAAAAAAATGGGGGGCTTGTGGGATTTTGGGCACTGTAAGGTAACAAATAAAGATATAGACATGCAACTAACACCAAACTGTAGCTGAGACTCTGCTGAATCAGAAGTATGTAAACAGATTTGCTGTATCTTTAATATCTATGGAGCAGAAGAAAACCACCATTATAGAAATATTGATTTTTGTGAATAACTATCAAAGTAATAATGATATTAGGGTGATTCCAATTGCTAAATAAAAATAAAATAATTTTAGGACTAATAATTTTTGGTACAAATCACAATACAGGGGGAAATGGGCTGCTTGGTGGAGGTCTGTGCTCTCCCAGTGCTTTTCTAGTTTAGTATAAAAGTACTTCATAACACTGACAACAATGGAAGATTGATTGAATAAATTTGACTGGATCAGCTAACATTTTACAGCCTGCTTTAATGTGAATGTGTGCTAGTATAAGCAGCTGTATGTCATAAAAACTTAATGTTGCTCAATATGGTTTGCTTTTTTTTTCAATTCAAAGGCTCATAATTCAGTTTTCAACCAACTCCTGTTGAAAAATATACATTTTTACTCACTATGCACTATATCTCGATACACTAGCCATGCATTTTACAGTAGTGTGTAATTTTAAATTTTAAATTTTGGATACTTTAATTTAAACCATGTCGCCAAAATATACCTATAATATACCAGTGCTCAAGATAATGGAATGGCATTGATATATATATATATATATATATATATTTTTGTTGTTGTTGTTCTGAAAAATTATTCAGTATTGATATCTATGTGAAGCAGTGGGGTTGAAAGCAAACCAGCTGCAGAGCTGTTCTCACAGAGGCCTAATATCATTTTCAGATTGATTTAAATCTCTAGGTGCGGCCCCAATACTTTTCTTCAATCCCATCAACTTTGTATAAAGTTGCAATATGCTGTTTGTGTCTGCCGCGTACATAGACGAAAACAAATTAAATGCTTTGAGTCTTTACATGTTCCATCAGCCTCAGCATCAGCTTTCACTTTAAAACTGTTATTAAAGATGAAATTAAAGACTGAGGCGTCGATGCTCAGGCAGCCTTGGCAGCAGCAGCAGCTCAACTCACTGTTCCACCCACTGTGTTGAAAACAACTGTGATGTCTGCATCGTAATTCAACTTTCATTATTAAACATAAAGTAACGGCTTTTGTCATGGTGCCCAGTAGATACACTTCCTACTTAACGCACAGAATAAAACCACTGTTTTTCCCCACTAAGTCGGGGGTCTTGAACTGAATCGTGTGGGAGCCACTGAGCATCTAGTCTGGTCAGGAAGGGGCTGGCCAGGTAAACAAATTCAGTAGGTGTCGGCAACACGAGCTTAAAATTATATAACAAAATTTATGGTGATAGTTCAGAGACCTTCAAAATAAAAGTAGTTCACACTATAAACATATTTATAATGTAAAATGCATCTATTAATGAAAACAATGTGTCAATAATCTTGACCCAGAATCCGTCTCCAGATTTATCCCCAGGTAAGAGAATAGGAGAGTACAAGGAGCACGGTGAATGGTAACTGTAGAATATCTATTTTACTTTTAATGTTGGTTCAAATCAAATCAGAGCTGTAGTCATTTTAACTGGTGCACGCACTGTTGTGATATAGTATTTCTTTGTGCTGCATTGTCATGAATTTGCAGGGTGTTTTTGTTAATGATGTATTTTCTATACAAAAGTGGAGTTGGAACTATGTAATTATATATAATTCACAAACAAATGAATTAATAAATAAAAAGACATGAACTCATGTTATTGATTGGTGGTCCACATCTGGCCTGCAGGCCACAAGTTTGAAACCTTTGCACTGAGCAGAAGAGGATGTAAACAGTGATGGATTTACTATTCTGTTTTCAACCCAGACTTTCTCAAAGTGCAGTGTTTTTCTGTGGACTATTCATCATTATTTGTCATTCGTCCAGATTGTTCTTGAACAATTTTTTTTTTTTGGTATATTTTTTTTTCTAACTTTATTATGAATTATCTTTATTCCTCATTAATGGAAGCTTTCATTTTTTTTTTACCTTTGTTTTATAATTTATTTATTAATTTTCTTTCCTTCTTAATATTTACTATTTAATTTCCTTCTTTTAATTATGTTATTCCATTTTTCCCTTGATTGGTCTATGTTGGCACAGAGTCAAAACACCCTGATACTCACATAACAATAAAGGAATAATAAAGGTTTTTGGAGTTTTCAACATTGTAGTGGCTTTCTTTTGCTATTACAGTGATTTTGAAAATACAGTCAAATAGTTTATTCTCTCCTCTCCTCTCACCACTTGAAGCTTTATCTGAATGCACAAGGACTTCTTTTTGATAGCAGCCACGCCTGTGGTGAAGGTCTTTCTCATGCTCGTGGCTCGTCGCAAGGACAGCTGCGAAACACCTTCAAGGCCCGCGATGGAACCAGACAGAACGGAGGCTCCACCCACTCGGCTCATGACCAGTGAGCTGATGATCTTCCTGCAGGAAACACAGCACCTCAGTGCAAAGTTTTGTGGAGTAATCAACTAAAGTAGCATTTTATGTCGGTATGTTTGTATGTATGCTGCTTACTTCTGGGAGTCACGCAGGAGGCTTGCAGCATTGGCAGAGGCAGGATTCTGCTTGGCGTAGTTCAGCCACCCGCAGACGTTGTACTCCACCCAGTCTGTCCCATGACTGTGACCCAGCAAGAAATGATTGTCCTTTTCACTCTTCAAGAGGAAAGTGTGACCTGATGTAAATGTAAGAGGCACGGTGAGATCCCGTGTCTCATTGTACAAGGACAGAGATGTGACAAAAAGAAAGTATATACATACAAGAAAAATACAGTACAATAAATATAACAAAAATAGATGCCTTAACGGTTTCTCCATGCAGTTTATGAAAAAGTTAAAAATCCACAGCAATGCAATGCTCTTATTCACACATAATCTGATGTGAGGGTTGTGAATATATTCAGAGGGGTCCACATAGAAGATATAATACTGTATGTCTAATGTGTAAAAGAGTTAAGTGAATTACAGATTTAAATGTTTGTATATATATATCTAGTCAACAATCAGCTTTCTTATCAAAGAAAATAATGTTTTCACGATACATTTAGCCAATGTTCTACTTGAATTGACAGGATATTATATCTGTGATCGAGCATTAAAAAATTTGTGACAATGACTCACACAATTTCAAAAATAGAAAAGTTTGTTTTGATACAAAACAATATATAGTTCACAACATTTAGGTAACAAATTGACAGCAACATTATCAGTGAAGCCAGTATTTGAATCTAACATTATCTATTTAACCTTAATCTCTGATGAATAACCACTGTCTTTTATGTCTTAAAATACGTTTTTTGCCTTTCCTTGCCTTTACTCTCGCCCTCAGCAGGTCCATAGTAGCTAAAGAGACGTCCTAACAGTGTTTGCTCTGATCCACCAGGCTGCACTGCCTCCTCCTCCATCAGCCACAACAGGCCCCGGGCCTCCTCTGTTCGAACTGTCCGTACCTGTCAGAGCAAATGTGGAAATGAAACACACGTTATACACAAAAAGACACATGGACCACCATCATTGGAAGAACAGTAGCCCACAAGAAAAAAAAATGAAAATAAGCACTAATGACTGACCTGACCACTGAACCATGAGCTGAATTTCCACTCTACCTGTTTGACACTTTTAACTATGAGGTCTGTGTCTAAAATGAACAATAATAACACCACAGGCATTGAGCTGAATATTTCGGGAGGAACACCCTCAGAGTGGTGCGGGAGTATGAGAGGACATAAACATCACTTTCCGGTTCTATTGTTAACATATTGAAGACTTAAGCAGGTACTAGATCTTATTAGCTGAGTCTGATTTTCCTTGTTTCCCTGCTGGCAGCTACTGAGAGAGTGTGTCCATGTCTCAAGGCAGTAGTTCAGTAACCTGAACTACTCCTTTAATATTAGCATTCAAAATTGATGTTTTAAAAGCATTTTCCATTTTCTGTGCTCTTCAGCGGTTGCCGCAATAATAGCATCACCTATTTAGAGTTTCCCTTATAATCTAAATAGAAAGAAAAAGGGAGTTTATGAATGTGAGAAGAGGTAGGGGAGAAGGAATTAAAGCGTAATACAATTAGTGTTTTAATTAGTGTGAACACAGGGAAGAAAATTAAAGCCACTGCAGAACTGGTAATCCTGAGAGCAGGAGAAAAGCTTTTGATGCCCTCTTCTTATGAAACCAACAACATAAATGTCATTTTATTGGCCAGCTCATATATTAGTATTCACCATATGCTTAACCTGATACACAATCTTAAAAATATTGTGTCCACAATAATGAGGTTAGTGTTCTTCAGTCCTCCTCATGATAGTAACAAACGTGATGTTTTGTTTTTTGCCAATATTTACGCATAGAGAATGTAATATAATGGGATAGTTACATTTTTCTTTTCTTTTTTTTTTCAGTGTTCTTTCACATCAATAATAATATGTTACAAAATATATCAGTAGACTGGGCATGTGCATGCTAGAGGAGACACAAAGATGATTATTTCTAAAGCAGCTAAGTTGCAAAAAGTTGAATCCCTCAGACCTAACAAGTAAAATAACAAATAAGAGACGATGTAAACATCGGATTGAAAATTTGACTCACTAAAGTCACCTTAAAAATTCCGGGTTTGTCCTAAATGACAACTGACCAGAAGTCAAGGAGCTGGATTATTTTAAGTGGAAGTTGTAAATGACACTCTATGCAGATAAGCAGGTGTCTGGCTGTAGGTGACATCTGTGAACTTCAAATTTCAAAAACTGACATGACGCTGGTCAAATCGCAGATCTCAAGGCCTCACAATGAGACTTTGGAACTGGGGGAAAATTTTATGTGATTACAACAGACCTCAGATAAAAACAACCTCTAAACTCAGGTGAACAGGGTGACTGACACGTAGTGTATAAATACTGAATCTACCCCCTGAAACTAAACCCAGCAGCAAGTGGACAACACACTGAAGATGTCCTGACCAGGAGCTGACACTACAGTGGCTGCAGATACATTAACACATTATCAGTTTGGAGGCGGCATATGACATATGACAATGACATATGGCTTTAATGAAGAATTGATCATTAAGCCCTTTGTGGTAAAGTAAAACTGGGCTACAACACAAAAAATTGCAACAATAAAAGGAATTGAAGAAGTATATGTTTTTGTTTGTTTGTTTTTTTAAGTCTTTCAGTTTTGTCTGTGATATAGTACAGTCCACTGCTTCTGTTGCCATTCCCATTATAGTGGGAACCATTTTAAAAGTAAAGCACTCAAAGCAAACACATTGGAAATTCTACCCAAAGTGATCTATGACTCTTTAAACTCTGCCATTTCTGTTTCCATGGTGCAGATCACAGGCTGCAAAGGCCAAACATTGATTTTCTTCCTTGGAGTCAATTGTATAACCTTTCTTTTCCTGCTGCTACACTCTCTTTCTAGCCTCTGCACACACACACACACACAAATCCACAATTCAATAAAGGAACTCACGTAAAGAAAAAATATTTAATGCTTAAAAATAACAATATTCAGGGTACCATGTACTGTCTGTATATTAATAAATCTAATTAGCGACGATGTAAGTGGGAAAAACAAAACAGAAACACAATAGAGTTGCATTGATCTTACCAGTGCTTGACTTGAGGCTTGGTCTACCACTGCGACAGAGAGAGAGGTGCTGGGTTCTGTGTCGTCTAAAGTGAGCTCTATGTTCTCCTAAAAGAAGACAGATAAGGAAAGTGACAGTCTTTAGTTTTTAAGTTGGATTTTTCTTTAAATATCAGCATAGATCCAGGCTTAAGACGTTCCTGTGGCCATAACAAATACTGTATCTTTAACCAAAAAGTTTTGACACTGAGGGCTCTAATTTTGTGCCGAAGCGCAAGGTGGCGCAACCCACGCAGTGGTAATTTCGTCTGGCGCAGCACCGTGCGCAGCGAATTTGGCAATTTGGCCCGTGGCAAGCAGAGACGGGTGTGCACAAAAGAGTGAGGTGTTGACAGATTTAGCTTGACAATTTTGTGCCAAAAGGTTGCGCTGAAGGTGCGTTTTCGCCAGCTCCAACCTGGTCAGGCTCTAATTTCATAGACCAGGCCAGGAGCAGCGCAGGTGTGCCGCGCCAAGGGGGTGTGTCCAGGTACATTTTGCAAGTTTTGTGCACAGCACAGCCAAGTACTCCTCTGTCCTGCCTCCATCTCTCCTAGCAGCAAGTAGCAAAGAGAGGGAGAGAAGGCGTGACTGGGTTTAACACAGTCTTCACCAATCAAATGAGCTCCTCTCCTCACCTTTAAATGCGCTGTGGCGAGGCGTAGTGCAAGTTTTGTTTCGCCACGGACGCCTGGCCTGGTCTACGAAATTAGAGCCCTGAGTGATAAGGAGTAAATCCATTTTTCCGGGTGTACACCAACTGTTTCTTTGATAGAGCAGCTGACTCTTTCTATTCAAGCAGAGGAACATTTTGAGGTACACTGACTCTGAGACAACAGTTGGACCATGTCATTATGACAACAGAAACTACCCAAATGACCCTGATCAAAAATGTATAGACTTTAAAGTTTTGGTCTGATAACAACACACAGACCACAGGTAAGGACAGTTACCTTTAGTAGCCATTTAAATCCGTGTGTTAAGTACGTAAACTTTTGATGAGGGTCATTTGGGTAATTTCCATTGACATTATGATTTAAAAAAGAGCAAACACAACTGTTTGATAATGCACAGTTTGATAAAACCACTAACCATGAGTAAAAGAAAAGCTTGGGTATTATCATTCATATAATCAGAAAAATTGCCAAAAAAAAACTCAAATTCTGCCAGGTTATGCAAACTTGGAAATCCGTGTGTTAAGTACGTAAACTTTTGATGAGGGTCATTTGGGTAATTTCCATTGACATTATGATTTAAAAAAGAGCAAACACAACTGTTTGATAATGCACAGTTTGATACAACCACTAACCATGAGTAAAAGAAAAGCTTGGGTATTATCATTCATATAATCAGAAAAATTGCCAAAAAAAACTCAAATTCTGCCAGGTTATGCAAACTTGGGAGCACAAATGCAACTGTAAAAAAGAATACTTGGCATTTACAGAGGCTATTTCTCCTGTGGGGAAAAAGAAAAGTAAACGTCATTACTATTACAAATGTTAGCATTTCTGGAATAAAGTGAACATAAATATACTAAATCACCATCACCAGAGCAAAACAGGCACATGGCAGTTCATGGTAACAAAGTGGGTAAATATTAGCTGTGCTAATGGTTTGGCGTGACTGATGCTAGAGTTCAAATTGACTGAGAAGCACTCAATTATTGCTTTTTCTTTAAGCCGCACTGTGCAGAGAACACGCAGAAAATATCCACACAGCAGCTGCTCACAGAGACGTGTCATTTGACCTTCAGTGTTCCTTAAATCCTCCCATATTTCAGTGTTCATGGTCAAATGCAGGACTGCACTAAATGTGACCTGCAACAGAGTAATATATACTAAATGTGTGTGTGTGTGTATAGTCCAGCTTTCTCCAGCCATTGGTATGTTTTACCAGCCACTTCTTCAATTTGACACTGGAACATGCCATGTAGGGGCTTGTCCTTCCATGTTTGTCCCTCTGGCTCCTCCTCTCTGCAGGGCATTCACTTAGCAGGTCATCATTGGGGGCCATCCTCTTGATGCATTCTTGGATGTTGGTGGTTTCATCCTGGATAGTGGCTTTGACACTCATTAGTCCTCGGCCTCCTTCCTTCCGCTTAGTGTACAACCTCGGTGTGCTGGACTTAGGGTGAAACCCTCCATGCATGGTGAGGAACTTCCTTGTCTCAGTGGCATCAATCTCTTCCTTTGGCCAGGATATGATTCCAGCAGGGTATCTTATCACTGGCAGGGTGTAGGCATTGATGGCTTGGATCATTTTCCGACCGTTGAATCTAGAGGACCTGTCTTAAATACTAGGTATTTGGTTGTGGCAGATCTCCTCGTGGTAGTCTCTTCATGCTTCCCATTTGCTTGTGGGATCCCAAGGTATTTGTAACTGTACTCAGCATCTGCTATGTTGCCGTCAAGAGGTTTCACTCCCTGAGTTCTGATCATATTCCCTCTTTTTAATATAAGTCCAAATGACATTTCACTGTCTCAAGTGTAGAGCCTGGTGAAGTGGATCAGTGATCATACAGCAATATACTGTATATGACCTTAAATCAATGTCAGACTTATAATACTACATAAAATAGATTTGTTTATTGTATAATATTGCTTTAATATATTAAAAACCTGTTAAATAATATCACTGGTTATGCTTTTCTGTTAGATAGAAATGCTCCTTAAAATTATTACAAAAAAGCATGACTTTTCTTAATCTGTGTGTAAAACCTTGATGTAAATGTGATCAGTGTATTGTACTTTAAGTCCACAAATACTATAAATTATCACATTTTTTTTAAACCTACATTATACTGTGAAACAAGAGTATGTACCATCTAGTGGTTACCATGTGTAGCTGAAAGGGACAAAGACAAAAGTTTTGTGAACGTGTGGGTGAGTGTATGTGTTTTCTCTTCAGTTCGATTTATTTCTGATGGCGGTCATTTTGAGTGGAAACACCAAAGGTGTGTCCAAGTTGAACAAACCATTCCAAACGAAATGATAGCAGTGATCTGAAATCATATTTGCTCACATGCTTAGTGTATTGATGCTTTTAGAAAGTGTAAAAATGTAAAATTGGTCAAATTAGAGGAAGTTTAAAACTATAAAGCATTTACACTTTCACCTGTCTGTCACTACCATTGTTGAAATCATGTGCCGTTTCAAATGAGTGCGACCCACTTTTCAATGACACTTTCATGACTTCTTATATTTATTGAGATGCACAGATAAAGCAAGAATTACAGCCACACAATTTTATGCAAAACTTCATTTCACTCAAAAACCTTCCTCCCATATGGGGAAAGGATGTGGGTGGGAAAATCCCAGTCTGCTTCCTCTCAGCAGTATTAAAAGTAATAAGATGATTAATTTTAGTGTGTTATCAGACAGATTTTAAATAAAAGAGCTTTTAAGATTACAGTCCAGGCTGCAGTGATGATCAAATGCTTTCTGCACCTCTGTTATCTCTGAAATAAATAACTCAGGGATAACAGTGGTCAGAAACAGGGGGAGAGAAGAAGAATAGTTCCTTAAATCCTGGAGAAACGGGCTGTGGGCTGTGCATGTGAGTTTGTCTCCCGACGGCAGCTGTGAGTGACTTCACTTTGATGTCAGCAGAGGAGGTGAAGTCTGGCATCGCTAATGAGAAAGTCTAACATGTGAACTACTTTGGCTTGTCACGGCTCGTGACAGGTGGGAGGGATGGCGTATCTGATGTGCGAACACATACGATATTGAAGTTGATGTATTAGTGAGAAAGTCAGAGTCAAAGGGAGGGAGGGAGAGAGTGCGAGAGAAAGGGTTCGGAGGAAGGGAGGCGGAGAAAATGACAATGGTGTGTGTTTAAAAGGTATTCAGACCCCCTCCTTTACTTCACATTTTATTGTGGCGCAGCTCTAAAACAACAATTTGGTCATTCCTCAATTCGTATATTAAGTAATGGGGATCAGCCGACGCAATATTTGGATCAGGTATTGGAAAGAGAAATATGCAAAATCGAAAACAATCATGCTTCCATATGCACACACAGTAAAATGTAAATTAAAGTCAGCAATAGAATGTTACTGGAATCATTGGTGGGCTGTTTATTTACTGGACTTGGTGTAGTTTTAACGGTGTGAAAAGACTGAATTACACTGATATAGTCACTGGACATGAAAAGGTGATATCTGGTCATCCTCAGTATGGGTGGCAACCAACTGGTACCTCATGACTCAATTAGATTCTACTTCTACGATTCTCCCAGTGCTACAATTATCTGACGCATCTTGATTATCTGATTTTTTTCTTTGAAAACAAATTAATTTAATCTATGATGAAATAATCAATTTTTGCCTTTGCAGCAAGAGGTCCCGGGTTCACAACCCGGTTGGAACAAGGGGCCTTCTGCAAGGAGTTTGCATGTTCTCCCAATGGTGCGTGGGTTCTCACCGGGTACTCCGGCTTCCTCCCACAGTCCAAAAACATGCAGATTTGGGGATTAGGTTAATTGGACACTCTAAATTGCCTGTAGGTGTGAATGTGAGAGTGAATGGTTGTCTGTCTCTATGTGGCCCTGTGATGGACTGGTGACCTGTCCAGGGTGCACCCTGCCTCTCGCCCCATGTTAGCTGGAGTTAGGCACCAGCGCCCCCCGCGACCCCTAGTGGATAAAGCGGTAGAAAATGAGTAAGAGAGTGAGTGAAATAATCAATTCGATTTACCTACATTATCTTTTATCAACACAAACAGAGAAACTTCAAGAAATAGGTGTGTGTGGTGGTGGCAACTGCTTCGCCCACTCTCTCTCACTCAGCTCTCAGCCCAATTTTGGCATTTTTCCATATCAGGCATTGGGCAAAGTTAGCTGTTTAAGAGGAGATTTAGTTGCCCTTTAAATCTTTGGCCACCCAAATAAGAAGAGTTTATATTGTGAAAGAATCTCTTCATCAGTTTATAAAAAAATCTTCTTATGTGAGTATCATTGCATATGTGCCACATGTATGTAATTTCCAGTGGGTTTATGTCTTTATATATCCCATTTGTAAAAGCAGGAGGTCAATGTGACTCTGACCTATTACTTTAAAAAATCCAATGTGTTCATGTTTGAGTCCGAGCGGATGCCAAATTTGAAAGGATTTGAAAAGTTTTGCTGAGATAAAATATTTGGAAGGCAAGGTCACAGAGCGCCTTGAACTTGACCATCAAAATCTACGCATTTTATCCTTGAGTGCAACAGAACATGAATACCAAATATGAAAATTCTCTGCTCCCAGGAGTGGGACAGATGTCTGGATATCGGCTGATTATTTTCTGCATGTACTGTACATGTGTGCACGATGCACAACATTTCACATATTTTTACCTCTTTGTATCTCTCCAGCTCCTCCACAAAGGTGCGTTGGTAGAAGAGAGTCTGCAGTCGTTCTTGAGTGTAGTTGTGACAAAGGTCCTCGAAGGTTGCACCGCACTCACGCTTCACCAGCCTGGGGTTTTGAAAGCCTGGTGTGTCCACGATGAGCAGAGAACACAGGGAGTTCTGGCTGGACTTCAAGGCCCTGCAGCAAAAGACAAAAACACACAGAGGACATGCAGACAAACACACTAACTGGTGATACTTGAGGTAACATTTTTATTGCTCACATTCACAGCATGTAACTGCTAGTTTTATCAAATGTAATCCAAATGCAAAAAACCTAACCGCCGAGTCCTCTGATACTTCCTAACCACCTTTTGCATTTTTTAATTCTCTTTTTTTTTATTTGAACATGATAGAATCAAAAAATAAAAATTGTCAGCAAAATGAAATAGAAATGATAGCAAAATTCCCCAACATTAGTAATCTAATCAAATCTTAAGAGAAACACAAGAAGGAAAAAGGAAAAGAAAAACGAGAAAATGGAAATAAGTTACAAGAAGACAAAAAAGAAGATGATGATGAAGAAGAATGTGTCTGTGCCAAATTATATCATTCTAATCCACCAATTTCTTCATCCTTTCTATATGTGTCTAACATTTTGCTTTTAAAGATTTGTTTAAACTAATTCAGTGTCCTATATTATTGTTGGTCAATAAAACTCCCCAGAAGTCCAGAGAGACAATGTCTTCAAGCAAAAGGTCCAGAACATCATAATGTCTCACAATATATTGTATATTAACAACCTTTGTCTGTGTGAACTTATCATCAAACTTTCAAGTCAAGTGTAATGAAATAATATATCTAACAATTTATGGAAATTTTAACACTGGATAAAAAATATAAAATATCAAAAACACATTAATATATTGTATTAGGTGAAAAAAAAGAGGGCTACAAAACAAAAATATTGATAAACTAGAAAATCACTCAGAGCACAGACCTCTGCCAAGCAGCTCATTTTACCCTATATTGGATTTTCAACCCAAATTATTAGTCCAAGAATAATTTTATCCACATTATTGGATTCCTTGACCATGAAAACATACCGTGAGCATTATCAGCTTGATAGTTATTCACTAAAGTCTATATTTCTGTAATGGCGGTTTTCTTCTGTATCTAGCTCCATAGATATTAAAGATACCGAAAATCTGTTGACACAATTCTGATTCAGCAGAGTCTCAGCTACAGGTTGGTGTTAGTTGCATGTCTGTATCTTTATTTGTTACCTTACAGTGCCCCAAATCCCACAAGCCCCCTATTTGTTCCTGTTCTGAACCATAATATCCCGAATGTTCACAGGATCCGGATCAATCTTTGATATATTACAGAACCAGATGGCGATCCAGATCTTCACCAAAATCCAAACATCTGTTCCTTGACATTTCCTGAAAGTTTCATTAAAATTCCTCCATAAATTTTTGAGGTATTTTGCTAACAAACAGACCAACCAATGCTGGCAAAAACATAACCTCCTTGGCAGAGGTAAAAAATACTATACATCTTCTGAGATCTAGGGAACTCCAATGGCCGAGTGCTTTTACTTTGAAATGTTAACAGGACATGTGTTCGTAGCACATGAATAACATGTCTGTTTTTCCTGATGGAACACAAGATGAGAGCTCTAATTTCAAGAAAAAACCTAGATGCACCTGAAAAGCATGTCTCACATGGCCAGAGGTGTCCCAAAATGAAAAACAAGATATTCAGTGACGCAGACGCAGACGCAGACCCAGACCCAGACGCTCTGCTCCTGCATCCAATGTGGCCCAAATTCACTAATATGATTGGCTGAGCATCGTCACATAGTCACTGGTCTATATTTCCTGGACCTCTGATGTCATAAAGGTTAGAAAAGCTGCATCAGTTGAAAATGTAAATACTCATTAAAATGTGGCAGCTATCAGTGATTTATGACATTAGGTCAGGGTCCAGATAGGAGACATCTGCGGCCCGCCTATGAGTGACCTGAGTTTGACAAGATTCCATTTTCTCTGAACGCCAGGGTGTACCCTGCCTCTCGCCCTATGTCGGCTGGAGTGAGGCACCAGCGCCCCCCACGGCCCTCAGTGGATAAAGCGGTAGAAAATGAGAGAGTGAGTGAGAGTTCAATTTATCAAATCATTTTTTTGTTCTGAAATTTTGCAGTTGTTCTTACAAATATCCCTCTTTGATTGTGTTTCCCCCCTCCCTTATTTGGAAAGAAACTGGCCGGTCTTCGAATAATGTTTGATATTTCAACTCTGCAAAGGACTTGAATAGTTTTAAGTCCTATATAAAAGTACAGTATGACAGAACAGTACAGGTTGTATGGAAAAGGGTGTACAGCATTATCTAGTTAATGTTAATCTCCTAGTAAAATAAAAAATAAAATATTATGCTAATTTTACTACACTATATATGGTTAAATTCAAGATGACATGTCATAATAAATGGCATTTAGATATAATGATGTGCAAGGTCCCAACAAGTTGCTACTACAGTGCACACGTGTCAAGCTTCTGGCCACCATACAATGTTATGTCTTTCCTGCTCCTCCACTGAAACATTTATTAGTACCACACATCAAGTTACCTCACCTGTAAAGGAAATAAACAAATGAAATTGTTAAATTGGAACCAGAGAGGGGTTATAAGGGAGCTCAGCCCCTCTCTTACAGCTTTTAAAGTCTAGTAAAAATTATTGATTGTAGCAAACTATTGGCTAAGTCACACATGACAACAGGCCTGTATGTGCTCTTCTAGGTGAGACAGATGTAAAGTGCATTACTATACTGATGATTTCAGTGGGAAACCATTCGTAAATAATTTACCTCATCATATTTACTGCTCTTCTACATTTATGTTCTTTTTGTGAATTAGAAACGGCAGAAATACTCACCGATTTATTAGAGAAATAAGGACAATGAAGACTTCAGAGTAAAGCCCTGATGCCATGGCCTCTAAACACTCACTGGCTGTAGCCTTAGATGCTGAAATAAAAAAAAACAGACACAGAACAAATCAGAAATAGCAAACTAACCACAGTCTCCATCAGCATTTAACACGAGAACCAGAAGAATGAAGTTTACTTACTAAATTTGGTTTGAAAAGGATGCATAACATTTGAACTCACTATGCCCAAAAGGCCTAGAGTCTTTAAACTGGGTCTGAAATTATCTCTGTAAAGCAATGTCATTCAGGGACTCAGGTGTTTCTGAAACAGTCAGATCAAACAGCACATACTTATGTCGGTGCCTGGCAGCAATGGCCACCTGTTAAGCTCTCCTAATTCATTCCACTATCACACAAAATGGGGAGTCTAGAGTGCTCGGGGGATATTTTCACATCTATAACTGTAAATTCATGTGTGACCACAGATACAGGGAGGGTGAGACAGAGGTCAAGCCTGCCCATTTCTGTTGTGATAGCGTTTTAACTGTATCCTCCTCTCCTCCTGCCCTTCAAAGTATTCTGCGGACAAGATGGAAGTCAGAGGACCAGCACATGTGAAAGAAATCAATGTGAGGCAATTATGATTTCAAGGACAATGAATAAAGAGGAGGACCAAAATTGCTTGTCCCTACGTAGTGTGTGTACTTATCTGTCAATAGGCATTGTAAAAGCTGCGGTATTCATTACTAAGATAAGCTTCACTTTCTCCGGAGCGTGCAATTTCCCTCGGGTGATGAGGAGCAGAAGCGAACGTGTGCGGAAACAGAGAGAAAGTGACAAAGAGGGAAAGAAAAGGCTTGTCTGTGTGTGTGTGTTAGTGGGTGGGGGGGGGACTGTGAGGAACGGAGAAGAAAGAGCATGCGGGTAAATGTGGTGTGAGGAGTACCCGTGTCTGCTGAGCCATTCTCGTCAGAAGCCTGGCGGACGGCACCACCTCCTCTGGGCAGGCTGCCCTTGGCCTGGTGCTTGAAGATGGCGGAGGAGAGTTCTTCTAGAGTGCAGCCCAGCAGGTAGGCCGCCTTCTGGGCCCACTCATGACGTGCAAACTGTTTCCTGCCGACTAAGAAACGAGCATGAAAACGGCCATTAGCCCATCTGCCAACTGTCCCTGCAGCACACTGCCACCATGGTAGCTTTGTGACTGATGTCATGTCTTTGACAGGTTAGGATTATATTTCTGGTCAAGCTGATGAGAATGTGCCCTAAAAGCATGACAAAAATGCTTGTGGCTGGAAAACATAACTATTGATAATAATAATAATAAAGCTACTTCTACAATAAAAGACTACTGTTTAAAGGAATAGTTCAGGTTTTTCAAAGTGTGGTTGTATGTGGTTGTACCAGAACATAGTCAGTACTGTCTTTGCTGTGTGACTCCAGAACTAGCCTGAGACGCAGACACTTTCTCTCATATTGGCCACTTAACAAAAGGCTAATCAAGATCATTTGCCATTTTCTGTGCCATTAGATAGCCTTTTTTAAAGGCTGAAACTAAAAGTTTGTGCTGACCACTACACCAAAGTCCACACAGAAAATCAGCAATTTTACGTCACATGGTTGTTTTAAATCCTTTGTTTGGATTTACATAAGCGCCACAATCCTACCAAAGACGGCAGCAGTAGACCAGAAGCTCCTGTGTCCTAATTAGGGCTGAGCAATTAATCAAAATTTTATCAAAATTGCAATTGGCCTACTGCAATTTTCAAATCGCAGGAGATCAGTCAAAATAAAAAAACAGAAGTTTCCAAAAGTCTCTCTAACTGCTAATCTGTTTTTTCCTTGTGTTCCAAGCCACCTTGTATCAAGCTTGTTCCTGGTGGAGGGGCCAGCAGGGGGCACATACAAGTACTGCCAGAACCGAATACAAAGGTTAAAAAAAATGAAGTTGAAGCAACGATTGCCCCTTTTATTAACTTGAGAGTGAAAGGATATCATTGGGGCACATCATTTATTTACATTAAAAAAAGCTGTGCGAAAAGACATGTTCCGCTTTAATCTAGCCAACTGTTTGAGCGGTGGAAACATGCAAATATGACAGCAAACTTTCATGTTAATCCACAATGAAGTGGACTCTTCCGAGACTTAACAGAGGGATTTCACGCAGAGAGTGGTGGACTGTATCTGCTCCATCAGTGGCTCTGCATTCTTTTCACAGTGATAACCACAGTGAGTGTAAAGACATTCAAATACTTGCTTTGACACATTTTTGCCCCCTTGGTTATTTAAATTATATTTTGAAAAATCAAAAAGAGGAAATTGGGTTTGCCAATATAACGAAGTGATTTTGGAAAACATTGAGTGCATGTCTAAAGGAGATAAAATAAATCCACATTTGTACATTTGCAGTTTAAAAAAACAAAAAAAAAAACAGCCTGATTGTGTGCTATGCCTTTTTTATGAACACTTATCAGTGTGACAATAGTGTTGACAGTGCAGTGAAGATAGAGAAGCGAGTTCATTTCAGGCGTTCCTTTAATTAGCTTTAGTGCAGAAGAGAGCATCGCTGCCATCTTGTGTTCATCTGTGAAACTGCAATACCATCAAACACCTATTTTATTTTATTTTTGTCTATGGTCTATATCTCTCTATATTCTACCTTATTAGATGTGGAAATGCATGCATATTAATTATTACCTCTACCTTGACTGTCTTTGCTGCTGTGACATTGTCAATTTCCTGATTGTGGGACTAATAAAGGATTATCATCTTACTGTATTTTATTTTAATTTCTATTCCATTCCATTGCATTTGGTGGCCAAAAAACAAACTGTATCTGGGCAGCAGAGGCATTTTCTGACTGAACACTCCTTCATACCGCTGTATTGTATGTAACTATGCCATCACATAAGAACCTCTTAATGGTCAATAAGTCACCCAGCAATATCCAATTCAGGCAAGATGTTTAGTTTCTGTATTCCTAACAACAGATATTGCACAGGACAATATTCCGTGTAAAAAAAGATACGTTTTGGTGCCATGAAATCGACTGACAGCCAGCTGGAAGGAATCACTAAAAACAATGTGGCAAGCAATTCTGC
Source organism: Brachirus orientalis (assembly GCA_016785285.1). Taxonomy (NCBI): domain Eukaryota; kingdom Metazoa; phylum Chordata; class Actinopteri; order Pleuronectiformes; family Soleidae; genus Brachirus; species Brachirus orientalis. The sequence goes on along the minus strand of JAFBJR010000197.1, from coordinate 1,065,207 downwards.
CTAAGTGACTAGCAAGAACAATGGTGGCAAGGGGTGAAAAGTGAACAAACATATAAAACCAAAAAACACAGAAATACTCTCACTATACAGCCTTAGATATGTTTTATGTGCTTGTCTACAAGGCTGTTTTAGACGGCTAGTGTCAGACATCAGGTCATTTCATCTACTTTGCAATGTCACTCATATACATTTGTGTCCTGGCTTTAACTTTGTTAAATCTTTAAAATCACTTATGCATGTAAAGTATAAATTTCAGTTTGGAATGGAATTTATTAAATAAAATAATAATAACTGTGTCCTTAAAAAGCCAAAGTGCCCTTCATATTGAGGAATAAGGTAAGACAAAAACCACCTCATCCATAATAAAATGTAAATGGCAGATATCTAATTTTAAAATGGAAAAGACATTTGCTGTGAGAGACGGATCTACTAATTCAGAGCTGAAACAATGAAATCAAACCCTTTAAGAATCATGATTGTTATGTCCTTGGTCTGCAGCTGTGTTCCAGAACAATGACTCAGTGAGTTTGACTCAGTAATGGTTTTTTAAGTAACGTCACCAGAACCGTCCTTTTGTAAGTTCAGGTACATCCAGATGCTGCACCAGGACAAACAGCTAGGTCACAAGAGGGTTTATGGTTTATTGGTTGCAAAATTGATTTGTTGCCCTTTTCAGTGTCTTTTTTTTATATATTTACATGTGAACAGATTACATCTAAAATTAGCCAACTATTAAATACAAAAAAAGGCTGATCACTGCTCCTGATATGCATGTTGCACTCTCCTCTTATACAACAGACTTGGGTGCAATACTGTAAAGAAGCATGTCACCTATCCCATTCATAAAAACTACATAAAATTGTAGTGCTAGCTTTTAAATATGAACAAATGTTCATTAATTCAGGCCTATGGATGGCTGCAAACGGGTTGGAGTTTGACTGAAAACACAGACAAAAAGTTCTAAAAGTTTTAGAAGTGAATTCTACCGCTGAAAACCACGCAGCCGTTCAGAAGTTTGAGGGAATGCTTCTAGACCCCTGCTCTGCTGCTGTATACACACAAACACCCCCGCTGTCAGGTTTGATAGTACTGCTTGACAGAGTCTGTTTTCAGATGACGGACACAGCTTACAAATATTTCTACATTGTTTCGGTTCAGGAAAACCAAACAGGGGCAGAATAAAAACATCAACAACAGAAAGAATAATCAACAAAAGCTGTGCACTGCAGCTTTAAGGTGTAAGTAAAAATTCATAGCCACATTGCCTATTAAAATGATCAGGTATTCTGTTACTACTGCCTTACTTTAATTAATTCTGTCACTAGCAAAAAGGCAATACGAAAGGAGAACACAGTTAGATAAGTGTAAAAAGTGCACATATTTGGTGTCTCATCACAATGTATTTTGTGATTTGAGTCCTCATATAATTATCTTTGTGAATCAAAATAATTATATGATTTATAAGGTTTGACTTAGAATAAGTGTCAGTGCTGCTTAATTAAGTTAAATCTGTGTTAAGGTGACCCTGTCCCCAATAATTCCAGAATATAATTTTCATTGCTTACCTCCTCATCTTTCAAAGTAGACACTGCTCTGTAAACACCAAGATACTGATACAGTTGACTGTATTTCATCTAAGCAGTCATACAACCTGATGCTTTTAAGTGCAAATGTGTGTTAGTTACAGTGACGTAATGCAGGCTTTATATTTAACATATACTGAGTCAATATAATGATTTCCCCTGTGGAGACATGTAGTGAGAATGTCATCTCATTCTTAATGTTGTACAAAGCAAAGATGATCTCGTATATCTTTCTGACTGCTGTGCGTTTTATTCTAAATAGCTTTAGCAATCGTAAATGAAGGTGCTAATATAAAATGGTGGATTTGGTGAGCTTACCCTTCGTAGCTCCTGCTGCTCCTAGATGGCAAATGGCCCCGAGGACGAGCCAGAAGGCCTTCTGCTCATCACCACTGATCCCCAGAACCTTCATTGCTGCTTGAAGCTTGGAAAACTGCTGAGAGGCCCGCTGCTTATCCTCAGCCTGACACATATGACACATACATTTAAAAGAAAACGTTTTTTTCAGAGCTGAATTAAAGATTAGAGTTTAACGAAGCATGTATTGATATAATGAGCAACAACAGGATTTGCAAAACGGACTTTCTGCAGATGGTTCATCAACTTTGATAATAAAATCTCTGACCTACTTTCATTGCTATGGTAGAATTGTCATTTTAAAGCATTTGCCTGTTAAAAGCCAGTGTACAGTGTGCTGACTGAGGTTGTTTGTCTGATGGTTTTTGGCCTCAGGCAGATGTGAATAAAAGTCAGAGGTTGCACTACTGTATGTTCTTAAAATGAGGCTCAGAAAAGACCAGCTTACAGTGATGCTGTTATATAATTATATGTGACAAGCATTATGTACAGTGAAAGGACTGAACACATACAACAAAAAGCTGAAATTCTGATAAATGTTGGAGGTAGGGGATTCTTTTTACTCTGCTAGACAAATCAGCATTCTTATAAAATCCATGTTGCACATTCAGCTTATTTATCATATGTCTGGCTATTGAAAAATTTACCTTTGTCTGAGGCATAATTCCAAATGCATTATTTTCAGCGAAGTGGTTGAAATGCAGCTCCGTTCTGACGAAATAAGAAGAACAAAGACAATATCACCATGGCTCCTGCTTTTGCCCAGGTCATTAGAAGTAAAATAGCCATATTAATTTAAATGGTCGAATGAAGTTTTGCACTGCGTGTTTCCAATCCTGACCTCAGAGAGCTGTCCACTCCAGCCATCAGATAGTAAAAGACATTAAAAGTGGACTCTCCTTCCGGTCTTCTGGTCACCCTCATCTTCTCTAAAAGCATAGTCTGAGAGGCAAAGGAAGGAAGGATGGGATATTTGCATGACTCTCTTGTGATTCTCATAAAAACCCTAGAATGGACAAATCATCTAAGATTATAACAGTAAACTAAAGTGATAGTTTAGTTTAGGAAGAGCGGTTGCATGAGGTACTATCCCATAATCAGCATTGCATAAGCTGTGTGTACCACCTGTACTGAAAACCAGCATAAGACAAATACACTTGTGGTCACAGGAAAAAATGGCTGCCAGCAGGGGCATGATGAAAAACCTATTACAGCCACTTAACAACAGACTCATCTAGAAATTTTACACATGCTTAAGTCTAGAGTATGTCACCCACTTTATCTTTTCTTATGGGAAACTGGAATTTTTAAAGCACTCACTTTGTATTGTATTTATGTATTTATAGCTCACAACTGCCGGTCAACTGTTTGTGTTGTGTCACGTGGTAAATCCTAAAAAAGGATTTCAAACAATGGCATCACTAAATAACATATGTGAATTTAGAGATGGAGACTCCTATGTGCTGTGATGTGGAATCGCAGATTTTCTATGAACTTCAGTGCAGGGAGTGTAGAGAACTGTAAAGTTCAGTTTACAGTTGAAAAAGTTTGTCACACAATAAGATAAAGCAGGAGACTTATGCTTAAGATATTGTAGGACTTATGTAGGTGTATTTTTTATTAAATAAGCATTTTGTTGAGGGACTAAAATATATTTTTTCTGGTGTCTCTGCTGTGTTTTCACTGGTAGTGAGCATGCCTGTCATGCTGGTTCTAGGAAAACGGGCTAAGTGTGCAACACCTACAATACCTCCGTTCCTACTACTTCTACATAGAAAAAAACCTGGACTACCATTTATAAATAAACATGTGTTTAATTATTTTATACCTGTAAGGAGGCTGAGGTCACTTGGCCTGCCTGGTCAAAGTCCAAAGAAACAATATGAGAGAAGCGGCTTGCATTCCCATTCATACAGGTGGAAGCATTTCCAAATGCCTCCAAAACTGTGTAGACCGCCTGCCATTTCTCTGCTACAGACACCAAAGAGAAACAGAGTCATTACAATGTAGGACGTTACGTGAAATCAATTTGACATTTTTTCATGTAACCCACCAGAGAAGGTTTTGTTGGTGCTGCCAGCGATGGTGAGCAGATATTGGATGATGTGTTGACAGTTGGTGGTCTTGCCACTACCACTCTTTCCCAGCAGGACAATGGACTGATCTTGGCGAGTTGTTAGGAGATTTCTGTAGGCGGCCTGGGCCGTGCCATAAATGTGAGGGGCAGTATCCTCCCTCCTGCATCCTTTAAACATCTGCATTACCTGGAAGGCAGCCAAGGCAGCAGAGAAGCAGATGTTTGTATCAAATACCACCCTTGACTTTTTATTGCACGGTGATAGCAATCTCCCAATCTGTTCATGTGATACAGATGTGTGATTACACACCACAAGCTGCAGCCTACCTTCTCTGAGTACATCGAGGGGGCACTAATGGGGTTAATGACCACCATGCTGGGTCCAGCGTGTGTGTGCACAAGGTTGCCACCGTACCGCTGCCGAAGGGAGTGCATCACACTGGGCTCATTCAGATACTGCAGAGAGGCCAGGTCCTCCACTCGGTCAAACACTGGAGGGTTTGCCTGGAGTTCAAAGTCAGAGGCTGCTCACACACTCGCCCAGTGCCATCCGTAATTGACGAGGATCAAAGATGATTTGATGATTAAATACCTTCTCTATATCATCTTCATCCACGTCCAATAAAGATCCATCACTCTCCAGGCGGATTTTTACCTTCCCCTCTGGCAGACTGCCCACCTCTGTCCTCAGGAGAGTTGCTGCATCACCACACAGCATGAAGTTAATTTACTGTGCTGTATGATTTCACCCTACGTGCAAATCTTCTGTCCGATAGTGTGAGGCAGTTGTATCAATCTTTTTCATGTCAATTCTTTAGTGAGAGTTGAGCTTTTTTGAATTGTGGCTGTATGAGTTAATTGAACAAATTCAGTGCATGTCCCTGCTACACTGCTGATGTGTCACAGAGACACATTCTTACTGAAAACATTGCTGCAAGTGGGGACACAATGAAAAACCTTTAACCACTTATCAAAAGGCTCACCTGAAAGAATTTATATTTGATTCAGTCTATTCAGAGTATCTGTGCCTCTTTACCCACCTTTTAAAAAGCATTTTCTGGCTGGAAATTGTAGTTTGTAAATCACTGACTCTCCAAAACTAAATTCCATTGAGTTTTTAGGCTGAAGGGGACCCCAAAACTGCAGCTCTACAGTATTGCTGCCTCATTTAGTAAGTCACTGAGGTAAATCTAATTGAAGTCATAAAATTACACATTCCAACTTACTGATGGAGGCAGCAACAGATCGGAAACTCCTGTTTGCCGTGATGTAAAATCCCTGATATTCTCTATGGACTTTGGTCTAAGCAGTTTCCACACCAGTCTGAATAAAAAAAACTGTCTAACAGTGAAATAAAAAAGGCAAACATGTTTTTAAATGCTTGCAGACTTAAGCAGGAGCAAACATTTTATTAAATGAGCCTTTTTTTAAGTGAGTGAAATCTATTCTTTCTTCTGTCTCAGCTGGAAGCCATATTTCCAGTCAGCCAGCAAGAGCAAGTGTCTAACAGCGTGCCAGGGGCATGCAAGGCAAGGTCATCACTGTCAGTACTCCATTCTTTGAGCTATACTCAATTGAATACATATTATAATGTTTTTTTCATGTTCAAACTGATAAACTTTATTGTTTTTTGCAAATATTCACTCATTATGAATTTGTTGCCTGCAACACATTATAAAAAAGCTGTAACAGGAGCAACAAAAAACTGGGAAAACAGGGAAAGGTGAGCTTGTGTGACGTTGGTGAAGTGGAAACAGGTGAGTGTCATGGGTCACTGGGTATAAAAGGAGCATCGCTGAAAGGCTCAGTTGTTCACATCAAGGATGGGACGAGGTTCACCATTTTCTGAACAAATGTGTGAGCAAACAGTCCAACAGATTAAGAACAACATTTCTCAACATACAATTGCAAGATATTTGGAGATTCCATCATCTACAGTCCATAGTGTCATCAGAAGATTCAGGGAATCTTGAGAAATCTCTGCACATAAGCGGCAAGGCTGAAAAACCAACATTGTATTAAAAACTGACATCATCATGTGGGCCCAGGTACACTGCAGAAAACCTCTGGACCTGAGATGGAGTGACACAAAGGGGAAAAGTGTGCTGTGGTCTGACAAGTCCACATTTCAAACAAAAACTAACCACTAAGAGCAGCTGATCAGCTGATTTTAGAGACCATAGTGGCACATATGGCTGCGCAAGGTCAGAGAGGTAAGGCAGAGCAAGACCATTTAGACATTTTCCACACATAAATAGATTTTAAAAACTCATCTGTAATGCACTGGGGGCGAATGGAGGGAGGCCAGAATGGGGGAGACGTGCTCACACCTGTGCATCATTGTTAAAAAGCATTCTGGACAAGCTGCAGGCTGGAAAGGGAGGCCTGGCTAACCCCAGCATTAAGGGCATTACAATTGTCTGCACAGGTCTTAATAAAAGCATGAACGTGTTTTTTGAAATAACCAATACACAGAACAGTCCTAACCTTAGCCATTTGACTAAATTAAAAATAAAATAAAAAAAATGTTTGATGTTGTTCACACATTTTAACAGTGAGTGGATAGAGTGAAAGTCTTTTTTTGTCAAAGGTATGTAAATCTAACATTCATTTGCATATTGTAATGATTCACGTAGTGAATCAATAATTAACTAAAGGTGGAGCCAAAAAAGGCAGAAAAACTGATGAAAAGGATTACGAAAATTTATTATACAAAATACAAACAAAAAGTGAACCAGTCCATGAATAAATTAAACAAAAAGTGCTGAGGCTGGCCAGCTGGCACGGCGGCGCTCAGGATCAGGTTTACAGACACTTGTGACAATATGCGCAGACGCAGAGACACAAGAAAACCCAGGCTTAAATAGTCTGCACCTCTAAGGAGATGAGGAACAGCTGTGAAGGTTAGGCTCTGTGCACAGCCCTGCAGCCAGCCTCCTACAAACAAAAAGGTAACTAAAACGAACTAGGAGGAAACGGGACGTTAACACAAAATAAAACAGGAAATTACAAAACCAAAAAACTCCACCAGCCAGGAGACAGAACATGACACATATCAGTGGAAAGAAATGCCATATTTCCTCAAAATAGGACCAATAGGAGGCACAAAGAACATAAAGTCATTATGGCTAATACAGAAACTTCTCTCAGCCAAGTAGAAATGAAACCAGTTCAGTGCTGCTCCTTTAATGCCCACCCAGTGCTCAAGGTGATAAATTAGAGTGCTTTGGTCAACTGTATCAAAAGCAGCGGTCAAATCAAGTAGCACAGGGATAACCCACTTATCTTCCTTTCAGCAAGACAATGCAAAGACACACTGTGCATGTGTTTCAAGAGCGCGGCTTCATAGTAACGGATTGTTGGTACTAGACTGGCCTGCCTGCAGTCCGGACCTGTCTACCATTGAAAAAAAAGTTTGACGCACAAAATAAGACAACAGAGACCCCAGACTGTCTAGCAACTGACGTTGTACATCAAGCAAGAATGGGAAAGAATTCCACCTACAAAGCTTCAACAATTAGTGTCCTCAGTTCCCAAACACTTATTGAGTGATGTTAAAAAAAAAGAAAGGTAATATAACCTGTCCCAGCCTTTTTGGAATGTGTTACAGGCATCAAATTCAAAATGTGGTGAATATTTGAAATAAATAAATAAATAAATAAAAATAAAGTTTAAACGTTAAATATCTTGTCTTTATTGCGTGTTCAGTTGAATATGCAATAGGTGGAAAAGGATTTACAAATCATTGTATTCTGTTTTTGTTTGTTTTGCACAACGTCCCAACTTCATTGGAACTGGGTTTAGGTAATCAAATGCCACACCAGCACTAAACTGAGCCAAGAATGAATGTTTCAAGGCTTCTGAATAAAAAAATAAAGAAAAAAGGGTTTGGCTCACCCAGTGAAAATCCATCCTTGTGGACAAGCCATACTTTCTGTGTGTTATACCAGGCTCTCTCTGCTGTGAGCTGCTCCTCAGTCTTTCCCTGTTACAACAGGTGAACCATCAATATTAGACAAAGCTGTTTGCACAATGTTCAATTAGACACAGTGAATAAAATAAATATATACTGTAAAGTGTGTATGTGCATGATTTTGAATGAGTTGGTTCATATTGAATGACTATGTTTCCCCACACATTCTCCACATTAATTACAAGTACATCACACAATCACATAGAGAAACATGTTGAGTGGTGCTGAGAAACATAGTGAATGGTCCAGTGTGCAACATTTAGGTGGGTTTACTGGCAGATATTGTTTGTATACATGTATGATCACTTTAAAATCAATATTTTTTTTTTCTTAGAATAAGCCTGTTTTATTTACTTGCATGGGTCTTGCTTAATGGAGGCTGCCATCTTGCGCTGCCCTGTTTCTACAGCAGCCTGAACAGTCAAACTAGAGAGAGTGTGCCGCAGAGTGTTTTGCAGCAGGAGCAGAGTCTGCAGTCTCAGCATTAGATGTCACTAAAGCCTCCTTCACACTAAAATTAGCAGGTGTGCCCATATTCACAAACGTCGAGTGATCACACACAAAATGGCTATTAACATGGTTCCCTTTGCAAGTGGTTGGTCTGTCCTGAGGTGTTTTGTTGTTGCTGTTTGTTTTTTTCATGCCCCATCACTCATGTGCCAGAGACAAAACAAGTCTAAGGAAGAAGAAATCAGCAACAACACTGTGGAACTCAGTAACATTATGGTGGGTACCATTTGTATATTTCTACTTTGACCCTTCTTTCCACGACATTCTTCATTTAATTTAATCGATGTAATAAAAAATATTATGGCTAACAGCTATTCAAAGGGTTTGAGGATGAACACAGGTCGTAGTGTTGTGCTGAAAATAAGTAATTTGCATCACTGCTGATTTAACACACTCCTCTGTACTTAGGATTAAACCAGTTTTGAGCAGGTGGAATGCAATATAATTCCTACACTACACAGCATAACAAACTGCAACAAAACTGCATTTGTTTCTCTCTCTCTAATTGAGATATGCAGACAGCAGACAGTTGAGGATAAATAATCGCATCTGCTTCAACAGGTAAAAGCTGCAGGAAAGGAAAGGAAACAAATTGTGGAGGTTTCTTGGTGGTAATATCGATTCAGCACTGGACCATCCTCCCAAGGAACTTCACTAGTTCATCACACACAGACACAGAATATACAAAACATGCATCACATTGCAAAACAAGTATGACACAGTCATGTTTATCCATTGCCAGACCTTAGTTGCAGCTGAGTGTGCCCCCTGCAGGATGGCCACAGGGTCTTCAACAAGTTTGGGCTAGAGAAGGGAGCAAGGAAAGGTCAGCTGAGATAGGGTTAGACATTTGAAAACAAAGCCAAAATTGTGGGGCATGGTAACAAAAGTTATCAAATTATCATATCAGCACAGAACACTGCAGCAAGACCTGGAGCAGTTAAAAAAGCAACACTAAGTCTAGCATCGGTGGCAGATCGAGCCATTTAACTAACTCACCATAAAAGAATTGTAGCTCTGATGCATTAATGAGCGAGGATTACAAAGTGCCTTTAAAATACAATGTGTTGGTCTGTGTAAAAAATAAATCAATAAATAATAAACCATGTTCCACCATATTAGCATTCACAGTTAACAAGATCTGTAGCAAACATGCCAGACACTGTGCAGTCAAGTGGGACACAATCGTAGTCAATGCTGATTAATGTCGCCGTAGAGATGATATGGTGCTGCATTAATGCAAAAGATTATGTAACGTAATATTAAAAAAAAAAAAAAAAAGATGTAGTTGCTGCAGGAAAAATGAGCTTTTGAAATTACTGGCTGATGAGAAACTGTAGCATATGACAACAGATAAATGATTACATCACATCCAGTCATTCCATGACCTAATAAGTACCTCTGCAAAGGAGGTTATGTTTTCATCCAGGGCTTTAACTTTGTCCTTTTGCGAGCAATTTCCTGTCTACAGTTTTTGGACAACCAGATTTATTTGTGTGAGAGGAGATCACCCAAGTATGTTCCCAACGCTTTTTGGTAAGGATCTAGCCACTGATGGTGTCACATAAAAAGAAAATGGAACCTATAAACACATATTTAATTTTTTTCTACAGACCTCTTAACCATACAGGTCAAGCGGCCCTCGACCACCAACTCTTGTAATTACTAGTTGAGGTCATCTTATTACATTCCAGGTAGGGCTGCACAATTTACAATTTACTAAAAAAGGACCATTACAGTCATTTAACAACTGGAATGAGAGCTATTGCAGTTAGACAGAAATTATCATGTTAACATTTTTTAAACTTGAACCTATTTTCAGATTTCTATTTACTTATTTTAATAATCAAGGGATGTCTTTGTTTAGAAATGCAGACTATTTAAATTTTAAAAAGGACTTTTTAAGGTTTCCTTTCCCCACCAAAATAACCATGTGTGCATGTAGACTTTATATACAAATTGAACAGTTGCCTTCCAGAAAACTGGAAAGCAAGATGGAAGTAGTGCTCAGCCAGAAGGGGGCGACTCCACTGGTTCCAAAAAGCAGTCTGTTTGAATGAAAGATTTACTTAAAATGTCAGTAAACATTTTCCTGAGCAGTTAATGATCTCAATCGTTAGTTTCAGGTCTTGAGTAGAACATGGTGTCAGTTTTGCAAATTGTGTTTTAACTGGAGCCTGGTCGCAAGTGAAGTCTGTGAATTTCTGGTTTCAAAAATTTGATGCTAAGTTCAATCGCAAATGAATGTTCATCTTGCAACTGGAAGAGTAAATGCATTATTATATGCATTCTGCGTTGAGTCAAAGTTAACAGCAAACCAAACGAATAAAGACATTAAACATTATCATTATCATGCAGCTCTATTTCCATGCCCTCACATGAACCAAGACTGAACTGCAGAAAGCAGCGAAGGGACAAAGGTAAACAGTCTAAGTAGGGCAGAGAGGGTCAGTAAAGGAAAACAAGCTTAGATTCCAGTGCGGTGAAGCCATGGTAGAGCAGGCTGTACCTGAGAAGATTTGTGGCCTCTGGCACACTACCCATGCATACAGCAAAGTCAGGATAGACCCACAGAAAGGCAAAAGCACAGAAACACACGAGTCATCAGTTTCAGCAAGGAGAAAGAACAAGTGCATTTCACTTCTCTAATCAAAGACCAAGTAAACCAGACACCAGGCAAAATCATCACAGAAGTACAGTATATGAAAGTAGAGCAGGTGCCTCCATTGATCTGATTAAACAAAGCAATGAATACAGACTTGGGAGGAGCAGATATGATAGTATCGGTATTGGTGTGATACTTGTCAAAATAACTGAATTGGATATTGGAAAATGAAAAAATGCTAAATCTGATTAAAACTGACAAAACTGTGCTTTTTAGTTTAAATGGTGTAAAATGACCGTATTAGACCTACAGTATATCAATATGAGTAGATACTTGGGGGTGTGATATCGGTATCACTATTGGATATGAAAAAGTGATTCCTACTGCAGAATGACGAATACTGCATATACAGACCAAACCCCTCAGTTTCGCACATTCACATTAATCGTAATTAGTGAAAAAGCAAACAGACATTTATTTTGAAACAGTCATGGGAACTCTATCAGTGAGTTTACTCATGACAGCAAAAACATTTGTACTTTTAAAATGTATGTTGCATAAAGATGGATTTAGTGATCATTATTTCTATAGAACCTTTAGATTTTACACTTAGATTTTACTCTAAAGAGCTGGTAACTAACCCCAGATGGACACATAGTGGCTCAATGGCAAATCTGCAGACATCAGCCCAACAATAACAGGTAAAATTATTTAGACACTTTATCTCCATTCTGAATATTCAAGCATGTGACTGATCCTGGCCACAGCAGGGTGTCTAAACCAAAACAAACAGGCATGTTCCATCATTGCCTGTGATGGTGAAGATCCTCATCACATGCTTATAATCTTCCTCAGTGAGAATCAGCATTGGCACCTATAGTTTACAGCAGTACAAAACAAGCCTTCTCCATGAAAAAGACAGTGTCCTAAACTGAGAGTGAAACAGCAGGAGAGCAGTCACACCACACCCAGCAGAAGGAAGGGGTAAGTTAAACAAAACAGCCTGAGTCTGTCCATTGTACTTGGCAAAATTGTAGAAACGGATTAAAATCTGTTCACAAATGTTCTTTGGTCTGTATTTTTACTGTGCTTTTACTGTAAAAAGGTAATGACATTTTTGCCATATCACCAAACCCTAGCTGGAAAACAACATCAGTATTCAACAGACTGTTTCACTTTAGACAAAATGCATAACATAATAATAATCAAATGCACAAAACCATCTAGTGCTGTTAAACAAGAAACATGCTGTCGCGAGTACCTGTGCAACAGGATGAACAGACACCTGCTCATTTGGTGCAGTCTGGGCCTGAGGCAGAGCAACGGGGGACCGTTTACCATTGGGAGCCACAGGGGGGCATGATCGCTCATTTACCTTGACACAGTGTTTACATATATACAGTATATTCACAAACAAACAGACAAACATGCACAAACACACACACAGAGATGGAATTACAATGGGACGATGAAGATGAGCATGAATTTAATGCAAATTATACGCAATGTTGACTCCTACTGATTTAATTTTCCTGTTAATTCAATCAGGAAATAAGTAAGGGGAGAATGCCACTGAAGAGAAATTGGGTCATTAAGCATCATAGCTTTAAAAAAGATTTTTGCAAATCCTCTGTGAAAGCATTGGAATCTTTTGTCACAGCTGAACTGTAATACGCTCAAAAAAACAAATAAGGAATATGAGAATTAAACCATCAGATGCTCTGTAACACTGTAGCACACTTGTATTAACTCTAATTTGGTATATTTGGATTTTTTATTATTATTATTAATATACTGTTTAAATAGATCCTATTCCTATTCCTATCCTATTGGATCTGGATACCTTAGAACAATGATTCCCAATGTGTGAAATAAATAAATAAAAGTTATCAAGTTTAAAATAACCTATAACTTTTGTAATTAATCTCATAGCACTGTAATTAATCTTTAAATAGAATTTGGAAGTAACAGGACAAGGCCATGGGATCTCACTTGTGTATTTATGGTATATGGATCGATTGTAACAGGTTTCATTATACGCTGACCACCTCTCTCTCTACCACTGTAGACTGGGGACTGTATTTGATGGGACACTTAACTCTATGCTATTCAGGAATGATGGAGTGATGACTTTCAGGTGGAAAAATAAAAAATAAAAACAGAGATGTAATTAAATTGCCCTAACCCTATAACCCTACATTTGGAAATGGCTGTGCTACAAATTAGAAGTCAACATACGACAACTCATGGCAGACTCTCTGGTATATTTTCAAATGTCATTGCTGATGTGTATTAAGTCCAGAACCGAACGTGTAGCACCTGTTACTGAAAGAGCTGAAAAGCAGAAAAAAAAAGGTAAGAAAGGTAAAATAGCTTGACAGCACAAACCTCAAGGAATCCTTAGTCAGCTCACACAATTCATTTCTGCTGAATTCTTAATCCTACTCTTAACACCTAAAGCCTGAATCTCTCCCCACAGCACGCGGGTAAACCCTTTGTCCCTGAGGAGAATCACCTGAAGATTTACAGTATCTCTGAAATCCCAGCTGTTCACCAGACTCCATGGACATCCCATGATAACATTTTCAGACAGAACACCAAGGACATGACAACCCCAACTCCAAAAATGTAAATAAAAACAGAATGCATTGATTTGCACATCTCATAAACCCATATTTTATTCCTAATAGAATATAAACAAATTAAAAAAAAATGAAGACATTTTTTACCATTTCATGAAAAATATTAGCTCATTTAGAATTTGACGGCAGCAACAATGTTGGAGCAGGATGATGTTTACCATTGTGTTGCATTGTGCAGCTGATAACAAGCTGGATGGTTCTTCTCCTCTTTAGTCCACAGGACACAGCGTCCATGGTTTCCAAAAATAATTTCTAATTTTAATTCATCTGACCACAGAACAGTTTTCCATTTTACCTCGGATCATTTTAAATGAGCGTTGGTCCAGAGAAGACGTCAGAATTTCTGGATCATGTTCACATATGGCTTCTGCTTCTTTGCATGATACAGCTTTAACTTACATTTGTGGATTGCACAGTTGAACTGTGTTCACAGTCGATGATTTCTGGAAGTGTCCCTGAGCCCATGCAGTGATTTCCAGTAGAGAATCATGTCTGTTTTTAATGCAGTGCTGCCTCAATTCAAAATGAGCTAATATTTGTAATTAAATAAGAAAATGTTTCACTCTCAAACATTTGATATGTTGTTTATGTTCCACTGTGAATAAAATATGGCTTTAAGAGATTTGCAAATTGTTGCACTACATTTCACTCAGCGTTCCAACTTTGTTTGAATTGGAGTTCTAAATGCATGAGGGAAATATAACCTTGTCCAAAGAACAAATTGAAATGGGAAAATTAAAGGGCTACAGGTTTCTGTGTAGTTACTGACACATTGCAAAAGAAGCGGTCTCTATGAAAACATGGCTGTCAGCAGAGACACAAGGAAAAACTGAACAAAACACTCAGGTTAAAAAAAAATCTACTCCTGCTTATGTCTACAATGTCTTTAGAATATGTTTGCCACTTTATCTCACCTCAACATAGCCTTTTCCAGAAGGAAACAAATTTTGGGGTTCATTTGTAGTCCATAGAGAAAATCTACCATTTTACATCATGACACAGGAGATGCTGAGCCACTGCTGCCTCAAGTAACGTGCAGAAACATACCAAATGCAGAAGCAGTAGACCAGCAGCTCCTGTGTTCTCATGTGTGACAAAGCTCCAAAAACAAGTCCAGTTGCTTACAACTTAGCTCCTTTGACTACCATGACCTGGATGCATGAGAATCTACACAGACATCCTCCCAAAGGATCTTCAAAGCTGGTGGCTCTGTGGTCCACACAGTAGACAAAGCCAGCATGACTTCAAAGTTGAGTCTGCAGATAGTGACACTAATGGGTCCCACCTCAGTGCTCGTAGAAACCTCCAAAAGCGCTGACTAACAGAGAGTGGGACATGAGCATGTTCTTATAATCACTGATGGAGTCTGATTTTGAGCTGCTGCAGGCATTTTTGTTACTTAGCAGAAAATGTTTTGATAGTTCAATTAATTAATTAATGACAGTGATTTAATTTAAAAGTCACAATCCATTTTTAGGCCTAGAAGGTGGGTACTTAAATCTGAGGTTTCCAAAATTTTTAAAATAATCCTGTCCACACACTAAGGTTTCAAAAACACACTGCCCGCATGAAGACACAAAAACCCTGTTAATTGCTGTCAAAAGCATGCCAGGTCAATAGGTGGCAACATATCCACAACTGTAAAGCTTTTTTGGCCACTCAGAAGACAAGCTAAATGTGTGGCAGATAAAACCAAAAATAAATAAATAAATAAAAAGGAAATAAACTGTGTATGCTTAAAGTCCAATTGGCACCCCTAACACTAGCACACTGGCTA
Source organism: Brachirus orientalis (assembly GCA_016785285.1). Taxonomy (NCBI): domain Eukaryota; kingdom Metazoa; phylum Chordata; class Actinopteri; order Pleuronectiformes; family Soleidae; genus Brachirus; species Brachirus orientalis. The sequence goes on along the minus strand of JAFBJR010000197.1, from coordinate 1,049,683 downwards.
CATCTGACATCATTACGTAACTAAACAAATGTACTTCTACACATTCATGTGAACAGAGCTTGTGGAAATCTTCACCATGGCAGAAGTTTTCAAAAATGTGTGTTGTCAGAGATCTAACCCACTGCGGAAAAAGCCACGCTTTCAAAAATACCCGCCTATGTGTGGAATGGATCTGGGATGTAAAAACATGCTCTATTCCAAAGAGTCTCCCGCGGAAATAATCATGAGGAGCTTTCATGGATATGAAGAGGAATGTCTGGTTATTACCACACAGCATGCTTCACCCAAAGGTTTATTCATAAACATGCAATTTTGTCACACAATACCTCAGGTTTCTTTACACCAACTGTGCGAGGTTTTGGAATGAACCCTGCTGGAGGAGCAAGGGGGTCCGTCTTTGGGATGGGGATGAAACCTGGGGGTCTCGGGAGGGTATTCTGTTTTGGTGGACCTGGACTGGGTTTCCTGGCAGGAATGAAACCAGGGGGAGGAGACAGGAGATTCTGTCTGGGGGCAGGGATGAAACCAGCCGGTGGCGCCAGAGGGTCAGGCTTGGACGGAGGGATGAATCCAGCGGGAGGAGTGAGGAGATTAACTTTTGGAGGTGCTGGGTTTGGTGATGAAGGGGTGGGCATGGATTTGGATGTGGCCTTCTCTGGTTTTTCCGCTGCTGGCTTTTCCTCCTCTTCATCTACTTTCCTTTTTTCCTCCTCCTGCTTCCCGTCTTCTTTCAGGTCATCTTTGCGGTCCTGGGTGCGGGTGCGAGGTCGGTGCTCCTTGGTTCGACCTCTGCCCATTAGGCTGGTCAAACCCATAGAGATATCATCCTTGTCCTCCCCAACAGCCCTAGTAGTTCTGACCATAGCCCTAGCAGACTCAGGAACAGCAGGCTGGGTCTGGTTCTGCTCTTCAGTCCCAGCAGGAACCACTCGTCTAACAACCCTTCTCACAACCCTCACCACCTTCTTACTGCCAGAACTCTGCTCCTCTTCTGGACCGGGCATTGTTGTGTTACTACTGGACGTGTCAGCGGTCCCTGTAGTTGACTGTGCGCCACTTCCTGTTTCTAGCTCAGTTTTAGTGACTGCCTGAGGCTGGCCACTATCTGCATCAGACTACATACAAACAGAGTAAGGCAGACAACAGTGCAGATTATTCCCACAGCCAATGCTGAGAAAATGTCAAAGATTTCAGAATCTCTTCATAAAACATTATTATAATATGGATATATATCAGCTTATGTTTTTCCATTTGTGCATCTTAAAACCCTCACTTAGGTTAGTCAATGCAAGTGCCGAAGTTAGTGTAGCCTATGCAATCAGGTCAACAGATAACTGAAGCTTATCCTAACTGTTTTCAGATGAACTTTATTAGTTAAACTATCCATGTTTTTTTTCTTCCATTGAGAAAATCCTTTTGAGAAAATCTGTTTTTAGCTCACCAAAGAGCTGATCATCTACTGCTGCCTCATGTGGTAAGTTTGAGTCATTTGCATAAACCTGAACAAAGAATTTTACACACCAAACTCATAAAATAAAACATTTAAACTTAGTGTGGGATGCAGAAGTGGATCAACATCATTTTATTTTTGGACTTTGGTGCAGGGAGTGAGTATTATGTGGGGTAAGTGACACAAATCTTCAGCTTCAAGTCATAAAAGGCAGTTTAAAAGTGTGATAAAATGATTATAAAATTAGAATTAAATCCTCTTGGCAAGTAGCTAAAATCAGTTTTTCAGTTGCGTCATTGTGATCAGCTATGTTTTCAGTGAAAGGGAGCAGTCTTTTCTAAAGCTGGTTCTTGACTATATATCAGAACTGCAAAAACCTGAACTATCCCTTTAAATGTTTAAAGAGCACACAGTGTAAAATCTAATTTCTGATGTCTTTGGCATGTCCCTGTGTCCTTCCCGTATCTAAACATCACTAAAGTGTCACAATAAACACTTCAGCTACTTCTGAGAAAGAAGGGTTTCTCTGTTTATCTGAGCTCGAGCAAGTGGTTTTGAAAAGACGCTGTTGAGAGCAACATGTCTCAGAAGAAAGGTTCAGTTCATTGTTGCTCTGTTGCTGGTTGTCAAAAACAACACCAGACGCTTCATAGACTCCCTTCTAATGAGGAACAAAGAGCAGAGTGGATATCTTTCATTTTTGATAGTAATATCCCCGCTAAGCTTCCTGAAATGCTGTTTGTCACTTTGAAGTGAATAGTTATACGAACTTTGAGCAATGCAGCACCATGGAGCAGCCAGTAGCTGGTAGCTGGCCAATCACAAGAGACTCTGTTCTGGGGGGCGGGCATTAGTGCAAGAACAGAGTGCCTGTTCAGAGGCTGGCAGAGAGCAGCAGTAGATTGGCTTAATCTGAAGAGACTATGATGTTTTTGACCAAAAGTATTATTTAATTTATCTAAGTAGACATCAGTAATCTTGATTTTTGGTTCAAAAAGACCATTCTATGTGACCTTTAAAGGACTGACTTAAGAAAATTGCCTTCATCTTGTAGAATGTTGTCATCATGATTAATAGGTGTTTTGTTTATTGCATCATAGTGATTACCATTCAAATGCCTGCAGCTGACTGAAAACTTACTTCTGACTTGCTGCCAACTTTAACCTGTATGACAATTAGCAACACACATACATGTACACACAAAAAAACAAAACAAATAATTAAACCATATATTCAGGACAAAGCTTTCTTGTATTAATACACAGAACAATATCAAAAACTTAACAAGCAACAAGATGCAAATATGAAGTGAAGGGCTGGAAAAAAAAAAAAACATCCAAAAGAAGTGAGACTTCCCTTTTGCTCCCAGAATGAAAAGCGTGATTTGTATGCCATCATGAACGGCCAGAAGTCATGGAACAAGCTGGATGGCATGGAGAATAGAAATATACGGAATGATGAGAAAAACATGAAACAGTCAGGGAGAGAAGGAGGTTCTGTGAGGAACGGTGAAGAATGGGAATTTATGAGTGTGAGGTGGAACCGTGTGATGTTGCTTCAACAGGTCATGCACCAACAGGGCAGTTGGACCATGAAGCACTGAAAACATTAAAGAAAATTAATAACAGACAAGTGGAAAACAGGAACATACAGATCTGACAAGGCTTAAAAATCACAAACAAGCCTACAGATCACAGTAGTCAGTTGTGTTATTTATCACAGTCATTTGGGTCAGCACTCACAGATGGGATACTGGACAATCTATTTTCGGTCATGAAACATCTTTTACTTCAAATTTAAGATTTAAGAATTAGCTCTTAGAGTTAGAAATTTAGAGAGAATTAAAATATAAAGGGAGCAAAAGACTAGAAAATCCTTACACAAATACACTTAAATTATGCATGTATTAAATGAATCAGAATGAATACAGACCAAGCTGTCAGTCATATTGAGGTTCAACATAGTATATGGCTTTTACTCAGTTATTAAGAATTATTATTTTAATTCTATTACCGCAAACAGCATACAATTGTTTCATTTGTGGGGAGGACGGTACAGTCCCAAGTGCAAACAACAAACAAATACACTACTACATTCCATTGATCACACAAACATGCAACCTGCTAAAATATGTAAAAACTTTGATGATGATGACTTTTCATTCATAGTTTAAAAAGCAAAATCACTTGCACAGCAAGGTGTGTCACCATCTCTAACCCTGCTTTCATCAGTCAGAAGTTCCCTCCTATAAATAGTTCCAGCAGAAGGCCATTCTGAGACGCCATCACAGCCCTAATGGAAGTGCTATCCAGGGCATGTTCACCATGAACAGATCACACTGCTCACCACACACAAGCTCCACCACAGGTTCAAGCACGTTACCTTCTCTCTGAGCCCGCCTGGTTAACGTTCCAGTCTTGGCTCTGTCACTGGACCACAGCAGGACCTGGGTCTGTGAAGGGCACACACTCACTATTCCTGAGGGAGTGGGTGAGCAACAAGGGCGGGGTCACAGTTGGCACAGTGTGGAGAGGCTGAGTAGGTGGGGTGGGGGGAGAATGTGAGAGGGTCCAGGGCAGGCAGGGGGATAGAAGAGGGACAGCTGCGGAAATACACAGGGGCTATAAATAGAATTTGCAGAGTCACATCAGTATCAACAGACACTTTTCACTTCCCCTGTCTCAGAGAATGAGAGAGGTCGACTCGCTCACAAGGTGCAAAACTAACTGTTGCACTCCCACAGTTAAGATTATTTCAGCAGAAACCAAAATTACAAAAGAAATTCAAACCCTCCGTTTTAAGGTACATAATGTACATAATGTCATTTTAAGGTACATAATGTACCTTAAAATGGAGGGTTTGAATTTTTTTGTAATTTTGGTATTCACTCACCTATTCACTCACAGTATTCACTCACCTATACAAAAAATTGAATTCAGGTGTTCCAATCACCTCTATGGCCACAGGTGTATAAATCCAAGCACCTAGCCATGCAGACTGCTTCTACAAACATTTGTGAACGAATGGGTCACTCTCAGGAGCTCAGTGAATTCCAGCGCAGTTGCGTGAAAGGCTGCCACCTCTGCAAAAAGTCCAGTCGTGAAATTTCCTCAACACTAAATAATCCACAGTCAACTCTCAGTGGTATTAAAACAAAGTGGAAGCGATTAGAACGACGGCAACTTAGCCATGAAGTGGTAGGCTACGGAAAATCACACAGCGGGCTCAGCAAATGCTAAGGTACATAGTGCGCAGAGGTTGCCAACTTTCAGCAGAGTCAATCGCTACAGACCTCCAAGCTTCATGTGGCCTTCAGATTAGCCCATGAACAGTGCGTAAAGAGCTTCATGGAATGGGTTTCCACGGCCAAGCAGCCAAGCCATACATCACCAAGTGCAATGCAGTGGTGTAAAGCATGCCACCACTCGACTCTAGAGCAGTGACGAATCACGCTTCTCCATTTGGAAATCTGATGGACAAGTCTGGGATTTGCAGTTGCCAGGAGAATGGTTCTTGTCTGACTGCACTGTGCCAAGTGTAAAGTTTGGTGGAGGGGGATTATGGTGTGGTGTTGTCTTTCCAGGAACTGGGCTTGGCCCCTTAGTTCCAGTGAAAGGAACTATGAATGCTTCAGTATACCAAAAGATTTTGGACAATTTTATGCTCCCAACTTTGTGGGAACAGTTTGGGAACTGGCTAAGGTTAGGGTTAGACATTTAATTATAGCACTCATGGCAAAAGATCACGAGCATCCAGTTATGACTTTCAGACTTGTCCCTTGCACACAGAGAATCCTCCTGATTCTCTGAATCTTTTGATTATATTCTACACTGTAGATGGTGGGATCTTCAAAGACTTCAAAATTTTACGTTGAGGAACATTATTCTGAAATTATTCAACAATTTTTGGACATTTTGTCACAGATTGGTGAACCCCTGTCCATCTTTACATCTGAGAGGCTCCTTTTATACCCAGTCATGTTACTGACCTGTTGCCAATTAAGCTAATTAGTTGTCAAATGATCCCCCAGTTGTCTCTGTTCCAACTTTTTTGTGATGAGTTTTTCTGTCATCAAATTCAAAATGAGCTAATATTTTTCATGAAATTGTAAAGTGTCTCAATTTCAACATCTGATATATTGTTTATGGGTTTATGAGATGTGCAAATCATTGCATTCAGTTTTTATTCACATTTTACATAGTCCTAACCTTTTGTAACCAAGTAACTAAATCAGCATGTTGAAAAATATGCACATTGTACCAACAGAAGAAGCACAAGCCCAGAGTTTACAGTGTTTAACTTTGTATTCTACAGCTAAGACTGACCGGACCAGCAGGAGAAGAATATATTTACACATTTATGTTACACAGCAATGTACATACATCACATCTTAGCTTTGCTCTTCAAATTTATTCAGGTGAATCATCTTCATAATAATCAAAATTATAATTTCTTTGTACTTGTACTTAAGTAAAAACGAAATTACTTTCCTCAAGTACAGCAAATATATGTTATTTTTCCTTAGTTCTCGGGCTTCACACACCTTGGAAGTGGAAGTCATTCTCTTCATCACAAGAGGGAGCTGTTACACAATCCATTTGATTTCTCCATTTCACAGAAGCAGACTCTCTACTGACCTAAATCCAACATACTGTATTGTTCTATTGTAAACACTTAAAAGAAAGTATCACCAATCAATCAATGGCTGCCAATAAGACAATAAAGACATATTTAGTCATTGGCAAAAGTCATTTTCAGTCATTTGACATGTGGATCTCTGGTCTGTGGTGTATGTAGTGACATAAAGATGACATATAAAATGCAACAACAGGCTTGGCTGGGAAGGCACCTTTTTTTTTTTGTTAAGACCACAAGTTCACATAATAGCACAGACAAACAGAGTCTATTAATCCCTTAAGAGTCAGTTACTGGGACAGCATCATGTCACTCTTTATCACAGTGGAGAGCAAAACGACTCTTAGGTCTGTACTATAAACCCTGCTCTTTCTGACCCGGATTAATTCATCCATCATATACAATAGTACTGTGAATTTGTTTGCATCATTAAAATAGCAGATTAACACCTTATAGATGTGGAATGTTTAATTATGAAATTAAACTTTTATTCCAAAAAGTACTCCAGAGTCACAAATAAAAAAATATATAAAATAAGAAGTCAGAAAAATGATGTGCAACATGTGACCAGTGTCCATACTTGGGGACCTAAGAGCAGACGTGAATTATGAGCTCTCACCCTCTCTACCATCCTCTGAAAATTCCTGTATGTGACCTAGATTCTGATTCAGTAAATAGGCCTGAAATTAGAACATCTCTGAAAGTGGGCCATTAGGGTGGGTACGAGCTAACAGCAGCACATTTAAACTCAGGTGTTTCTTCACCTGCATCTTTTGTGACTGGATTGAAGAATAGAAAAATATACTTATGTCGGGGGGAGGTGGGTTAAATTATACTTTTACCAAATATTTGGACACCATATATTAATATTTCATTGTGTCTTTTTGGTCTGAAATGGTCTGGATTCATAGGCTATATTTATATAGTGCTTTTCTAGTCTTGGTGACCACTCAAAGCTGCTTTACACTACAGTTCTGCTATTCATCCATTCACTCACACTTTCATTCAGTACATCTATGTGTATCATGAATTTTTCATACCCATTCACAACAACCCGCACAGCCTTCAGCACATGAGCTACCGTGCTTGAAACCGTGCTACTGTAACATAATAATTTCCCAATTTTAAGATCAATAAATATCAATCTATCTATTCCCTTGGTTCTCAAACTGTGGTACATGTACCACCAGTGGTACGTGGGCTTCCTCTGGTGGTACTATATAGAAATACTGTTCTACTGCATATACCAGGGTATGTGATTAGAGTGCAGCTAAGAAAATATGAATGGAGAGACAAATAAAACAATAATAATTAAATAATAATTAGTGTAACCTTATCTCTCACTTCATCTCAACCTAATTTGGCTATACCAGTGTGTGGTCTATGTGAGGAAGAGGAGGAGAGCAGATTATCTTACTGGCATTAAATCTGCCTCCTGTGAAAAGTCTGTAGCTGACTTTGCTCAGCTTCTTATACCACTGTATTTTAAATGTAGGTGATAATGGTGTTACTTTGAGAGCTGAATATGTATTTTCTCAGGGGGTACTTGGTATAAAAAGTTGGAGAACCACTGATCTATTCTATTTTATATTGTACGTGTTGAATATAATCACTTTAGATAAATATCAGACTGACTGACATGTGCATTGACTTTGGAAAAATGAGAAATGAATGGTCTGAAAAGTTTTATTTTGAGATTGTTTGTGCTTCTCAAAAGACAATGCACTGTAAAAATATAAATAAATAAATAAATATCTACTGTTTATTATCTGTATTACATGATCATAAAATACAGTTATTACCTTTTATTTCAGATAATACCTGCTTTATTCCATTACATGTGTTGGAAACAATAAAGATGACTATAAATAAGGTCAAATTTGGGTATAACATAAATAATTAGGCTTAAAATTAAAGAAGTGTTAACTCGTTTATTCAATGAAATAAATACTGTATGATGATTACCAGCCTTTAAAAAACAGGAAAAGTCATCACAGACACCTTATCACAATATGACAATATGCAAAAATCTAAGCCCATATCTTGTCTGATGTCACAATATAGATTACCCAGTCCCACTCTTAGTTTTATTAAATGTAAAATTAAAGAATCTGCTCCCAAATATGAGAGAATTTGTTTATTTGCTTCAGTATTCAGTAAAATTTAAAAAAGAGAAAAAGTAGAGCCAACAGTTTAATAGTTAACTAATCATTAGTTAATGATTAGTTAACTATTAAATAATTTTATTTAATGAGTACTTAATGTAAATAGCAAACATACAGTGCCTACAATTTTGATGGTGTATCAAAAACAGTGGCTGCCACCCAGTGTAAAATCATGCCTATTTGTTTCAATTGACTCACACATGACAGAATTTAAAGTGGCCATGAAAACATATATCTGAGAGTAACCACAAGCCTTTACATTGGTTACATTCCACCTGCTTCAGTAAAGCCTGACTGTATGTATGTATGTAAAGTTGAGGAGTGCTCAAACAAACCATCTAACAGTAGTGTAATCAGAAACCATAGTAGGAAAACACAGCAGGCAGATGGAGAGCAGGTGTTTAACTGATACCATTATGCATCATGGTACTCTAGACTCACAGCATTTAAGCAGTTAAACAGATAATTTCTGCTCCTGGCCAGGAAATAATCCAGCACATAAAAGTCTGTAAAACCACAACCTTTTAACATTTACTGACATTAGACAGAAGTAAATGCTCTGTATTTAAATAGCACTTTACTGGTCTTGATGACCACTTAAACTGCTTTAAAAGATAATTTTGCCATTCACCCAATTTTGCCAAACACAGCATATGTTAATATGCTGTGTTTGTACCTCAAATTCACAGAGCTTCTATGAGGATTAATACCAATGGACGACACTCTCCCTCGCCCGCACGCGGGTCACCGGGGCCCCCCTCAGGAGCCAGGCCTGGGGGTGGGGCACGATGCCGAGCGCCTGGTGGCCGGGCTTACACCCATGGGGCCCGGCCGGGCACAGCCCGAAGAGGCAACGTGGGTCCCCCTTCTCATGGGCTCACCACCTGTGGGAGGGGCCAAGGTGGTCGGGTGCTGTGTGAGCTGGGTGGTGGCCGAAGGCAGAGACCCTGGCGGTCCGACCCTCGGCTACAGAAACTAGCTCTCAGGACATGGAATGTCACCTCTCTGGTGGGGAAGGAGCCTGAGCTGGTGCATGAGGTTGAGAGGTTCCGGGAGGATGCCGGTCAGACCTGGCAGACCCAAACGCATAGTGAGGGTCCGCTGGGAACGTCTAGCAGAGTCTCCTGTCAGGAAGAGTTTCAACTCCCATCTCCGGCAGAATTTCAAACACGTTCCGGGGGAGGCGGGAGACATCGAGTCTGAATGGGCCATGTTTCGTGCCTCCATTGTTGAGGCAGCTGACCGGAGTTGCGGCCGCATTGAGAGGAGCCAGATGAGGTGGCTCGGGCATCTGGTTAGGATGCCTCCTGGACGCCTCCCTGGTGAGGTGTTCCGGGCATGTCCCACTGGGAGGAGACAGAATTTCAAACACGTTCCGGGGGAGGCGGGAGACATCGAGTCTGAATGGGCCATGTTTCGTGCCTCCATTGTTGAGGCAGCTGACCGGAGTTGCGGCCGCATTGAGAGGAGCCAGATGAGGTGGCTCGGGCATCTGGTTAGGATGCCTCCTGGACGCCTCCCTGGTGAGGTGTTCCAGGCATGTCCCACTGGGAGACATAGTCTCTCCAGCGAGACTATGTCTCTCGGCTGGCCTGGGAACGCCTCGGGATTCCCCCAGAAGAGCTAGAAGAAGTGGCCGGGGAAAGGGAAGTCTGGGCTTCTCTGCTTAAGCTGCTGCCCCTGCGACCCGACCTCGGATAAGCGGCAGAAAATGGATGGATGGAACACAGCATATGTGCCATTACTTCCACAACCACAAGTCAAAACGCCTGAATTATTAGTGAAGCTAACTGTATCCTGGCTGTAGCATGTACAGGCATGAGGGTCTAACATTGACCTTCAAATGTAACTCTACTCACTTGCATCACATATGGTGCCTAAGCATGCTGCAGAGCTCTACATCTAGACTCGAGATCTTATTATAACCCCCTTATAAATAGTGCCTTTGATTCTAGGTCAGCCTCACTTGTACTTTTTCTGCCTTTTTTTAAATGACTGATTTACCGATGATTGTCAAGGTTGGAAGGGTGTAGGACAGGGATTGGTGGCTTCTATAGAAGCAAAGCAACTGTAACCTGACTGAGTATATAATCATCCATATGGCCATTGGCAGTAGTGTTCACATCTCTTTTCGTCCCATGTTTAAAAATATAGGCATTCAACATTGGGAGCTCTTTCCATACTATTTACAGTAGCTACCCAATTCAGGTTATGGGTCAAGCCCTAAACATTCACATCGTTTTAAATCTGAAAGAACAAAGACAATCTCATTACACAAATATGTAAGTGGACAAGATATAGATCCTTTAGATGTTTTGACCTACAGTATATGGAAGAGGCTGAACTAAGCCTTTCACCTTCCACCCCACATAGTTTTACATATATTTACAAATACTATATTCTGTAAATTATGTAAGTCTAGCAACAAGAAGAAGAATACCACCTATATATCTACCTGACATTTCTATACCTCCACACCACCCTGCTGACCATTTGCTAAGCAAATGTATAAATACAGTATCATTTACAGTGACATTTGAGACATAATATATACAGTACTAATCCAACTTAAAATACTTTAACTACAACTATATATCAACTATGATATGCTAGAGTTTTTATTGAAAACAGTTGAGCCTATTGTGCTCATGCTATATGATGCAAAAAAAGTATTTTAAGAGAAAACACCTCCACCAAGGCTGAGCAGTAGAACAGTAGAACCAGGATTTTAAACAAACTACAAAGTAACATAGATTTATATCAGGTACTATTAAAAAAACTTTTTTTAAGTTTTTTTTTAATCCCCTATTTTGAAAGATTAGCAATTGTTTTAAAAGAAAAATATAGAATCTGCATCTATATCACCACCAAAATCGAATCATTTCCTCTTTGGGACATAAACTCTTACTCTCACTCATTTTCTACCGCTTTATCCACTAGGGGTCGGGGGGGGTGCTGGTTCCTATCTCCAGCTGACATAGGGCGAGAGTTGGGGTACACCCTGGACAGGTCACCAGTCCATCACAGGGCCACATAGAGACAGACAACCATTCACTCTCACATTCATACCTACGGGAGTGTCCAATTAACCTAGTCCCCAAATCTGCATGCTTTTGGACTGTGGGAGGAAGCCGGAGTGCCCGGTGAGAACCCACGCACCACGGGGAGAACATGCAAACTCCTTGCAGAAGGAGTTTGCAGGGACCTCTTGCTGCAAAGGCAAGAGTGCTAACCACTACACCAACCGTGGGCCCCGGGACATAAACTACATGACCAAATAAACCCTAGCACTTTACTCTTTGACTCATTCTGCTCACAGAGAGACAGACAAACACGGTCACAACCACAACTTTCTTTGCAGAAGTAATAAAACCAAGTTGACAGTAAGACATTTGGGAAATTCAGGTGTTGGTTGATAAAATGTTTACTGTGCAAGATGCAAGAATGCACAAAAGCAGTACATGTGAATGCATAACCAGAAATTAAATGTAAGAAGAATTTAAAAACCATACTTTTTTAAAATTATTTGGGTGAAAAAAGATGGGGTTTTTTTAAACTGCTTATTTCCCATACATCAATGTCAAATCTAAAAAACAATTTTATCAGAGCAGCACAAACATGGAGACTAATTGTCATGAGATCTCAAAATGTAGGGAGGTGTTCAAACTGCAGGTAAAAATCTGATCTTTTCAAAGTTGTTAAAGAGTTTAAGCCTTGGCAGAGGTCTGCATTCACTGAGTGCTCTTGTTTGCTAATATAATGCTCTGCCGCAATCAAAAATTTGGTTAAATGATTTAGGGACATATCTGATTGCAGTTTTACAAGATGATTATTGTGATTTTATCACTGACATATTAACTACTTGTTTTACATATGAAATACTATCACTAAAACTATTAACAGTGAGTATAAACCGTGAGTACAGAATGCTGCATAACATACAGAATATCCTAAAGTGCAGCCTTTGCCTTTTACTAATCTTACTAGTTCAAATTGCAGTTTTGTTTTGTTTTTATTTTTGCCCATTATATGAGATAGGCATTTCTTGAAAATTTGATCATTGTTTGTGACATCATTAGAGGGTAGATTCTTACCAATATTTAATGGGGACATCCCTGGGTGATCACCTACCCATCACAAAAAAAAAAAATCACATTGATCCGTCAAAAACTGTAAACAGAAAGTTGCTAAGAAGCTAAAGTAACAGTAGGACAACTTAGATATAGAGAAAAACAATGGATGAAGCCAATCACAGACAACAAATATATTCAACCACTTGACCAAACCTTGTGGAAAGTGCATCTAAAGGCACTCTGTTCACTTAAAGGACTGAAAGTGATTTTGGAAAGTACTACTTACATCAAAGTCCTCCTGCAGACCTGGACTGCTTCTCAGCCAGTTGCGGTTCAACTCGCTCAGCTCCACAATCGGCTGAACCTTTAGCCGAACTGACTCTCCAGACTGACGGATCATCTCCACGATCTCATCCCTGCTCTTGTTCTCCACATTGATCCCATTTATTTCCACCAGCCTGTCTCCTGGAACAAGGCCCAGAGCCCGATCTTTAGTCCCAGCACCTGGTTCAGCAAAGTGAACCACATGTCGACTCATTCCTCCGTCAGGGAGCCTGTTTAGCATCGTGATCCTTCGCAAAGAGAAGCCAAAGTCCCCAGTGTTGCGGCGTTGCAGCTCAAGTTCTCTTGCATCTGGTATTGGTGGAGCAACAAGCACAGGCAACTGAAGGTCCACACCAGGGAAGGTGTTCTCCACCATTTCAGGAATGCAAATAATATTGTTGCTTTTCAGGTTGGACTTTAAAGATGTACTCCAATTCTGCCCAGAACGATTTAAAGCATTGTCCTCTTTGCTTTTGTAGTTAAAAGACACACATTTCTGTCCTACTGGATAATTCGAGTTGGCCAGTTCCCCAAATTTAGCAGCTCTTTCTTTCACTGAGCTTCGGTGATGTACCATTTCATCTCTCTTCAGGTCTTCAGAGGTACTCGCACTTATTTGCCACACATCCTGGTGCAGCTGCTGTGTGCTGTGAAGGTGTTCGGCTTCCAGGTCTGTCAGGCTGAGCTCTGTGTTGCTGGCAACCTTAATGGGGATGGGACTAGAGATCTCCAACCTGCTCCGCACATCCCTCTTAGAGCTCCCTCGATTGAGATAGAAAAAGCCACGACGTATGCTCATCTCTTCCAGGCTTTTCAACTCAGCCTGGGACATATGTTCCTTCTTTTCTTTTTTGTCTTTCTTTTCTTTCTTTCCAAACTCCTTCTCTTTCTTAATCAGATGAAACATCTTTGCTTCCTGCTGTCATTCACTGGTTTGACATTTTTTTAACTCCTTTATGGAGAAATATATTGTCAATATCATGTGAACAGTGATATGATCTGTGGAGAAGAGACAAAAAAGATAAATTTAGAATCATATTTGCTGGGGGAATAATAAATCAGTGGCATCTACATACACATATACACATATACAGTCAGGTCCATAAATATTGGGACATCGACACAATTCTAATCTTTTTGGCTCTATACACCACCACAATGGATTTGAAATAAAATGAACAAGATGTGTTAACTGTAGACTTTCAACTTTAACTTGAGGGTATTTACATCCAAATCAGGTGAACGGTGTAGGAATTACAACAGTTTGTATATGTGCCTCCCACTTTTTAAGGGACCAAAAGTAATGGGACAATTGGCTGCTCAGCTGTTCCATGGCCAGGTGTGTGTTATTCCCTCACTATCCCAGGAGCAGATAAAAGGTCTAGAGTTCATTTCAAGCATGCTATTTGCATTTGAAATCTGTTGAAGTCAACTCTCAATATGAGATCCAAAGAGCTGTCACTATCAGCGAAGCAAGCCATCATTAGGCTGAAAAATCAAAACAAACCCATCACAGAAATAGTAAAAACAGTAGGTGTGGCCAAATCAACTGTTTGGAACATTCTTAAAAAGAAAGAACACACCGGTGAGCTTACCAACACCAAAAGACCCGGAAGGCCACAGAAAACAACTGTGGTGGATGACCAAAGAATTCTTTCCCTGTTGGCCAGATCAAGAACACTCTCCAGGAGGTAGGTGTATGTGTGTCAAAGTCAACAATCAAGAGAAGACTGAGTGAATACAGAGGGTTCACCACAAGATGTAAACCATTGGTGAGCCTCAAAAACAGGAAAGCCAGATTACAGTTTGCCAAACAACATCTAAAAAAGCCTTCAGAGTTCTGGAACAACATCCTATGGACAGATGATCCAAAGCATACCACCTCATCAGTGAAGCATGGTGCTGGTAGTGTCATGGCGTGGGCATGTATGTATGCCAATGGAACTGGTTCCCCATTATTGATGATGTGACTGTTGACAAAAGCAGCAGGATGAATTCTGAAGTGTTTCAGGCAATATTATCTGCTCATATTCAGCCAAATGCTTCAGAACTCATTGGATGGCACTTCGCAGTGCAGATAGTCAATGACCTGAAGCATACTGCGAAAGCAACCAAAGAGCTTTTTAAGGCAAAGAAGTGGAATGTTATGCAATGGCCAAGTAAATCACCTGACCTGAATCCGATTGAGCATGCATGTCACTTGCTGAAGACAAAACTGAAGGGAAAATGCCCCAAGAACAAGCAGGAACTGGAGACAGTTGCAGTAGAGGCCTGGCAGAACATCACCAGGGATGAAACCCAGCTTCTGGTGATGTCTATGTGTTTCAGACTCCAGGCTGTAATTGACTGCAAAGGATTTGCAACCAAGTATTAAATAAGTGAAAGTTTGATTTATGATTGTTAATTTGTCCCATTACTTTTGATCCCTTAAAAAGTGGGAGGCACATATACAAACTGTTGTAATTCCTACACCGTTCACCTGATTTGGATGTAAATACCCTCAAATTAAAGCTGAAAGTCTGCAGTTAAAGCACATCTTGTTCATTTTATTTCGAATTCATTGTGGTGGTGTATAGAGCCAAAAAGATTAGAATTGTGTTGATGTCCCAATATTTATGGACCTGACTGTACACACACACACAGTGTTGCATTAATTTCTTGTAATGATGATGGGAGAGTCGGACAATGCACAAAGCCTTCTCCAGCACATCCCAAAGATTCTCAGTGGGGTTAAGGTCTGGACTCTGTGGTGGACAATCCATGTGTGAAAATGATGTCTCATGCTCCCTGAACCACTCTTTCACAATTTGAGCCAGATGAATCCTAGCATTGTCATCTTAAAATATGCCCGTGCCATCAGGGAATTTGAAATCCATTGATGGAATAACCTGGTCATTCAGTATATTCAGGTGGTCAGCTGACCTCATTCTTTGGGCACATAATGTTGCTGAACCTAGACCTGACCAACTGCAGCAACCCCAGATCATTGCACTGCCCCCAAAGGCTTGTACAGTAGACACTAGGCATGATGGGAGCATCACTTCATCTGCCTCTCTTCTTACCCTGATGCTCCCATCACTCTGGAACAGGGTAAATCTGGACTCATCAGACCACATGACCTTCTTCCATTGTTCCAGAGTCCAATCTTTATGCTCCCTAGCAAATTGAAGCTTTTTTCCTGTTGGCCTCACTGATTAGTGGTTTTCTTAAGGCTACCCAGCTGTTCGATCCCAATCCCGAAAATGCTCCGACTTTCACTATTAAACATAGCCCTGAGTTCTACTGTTGTTTTTCTACGATTTGATTTCACCAAACGTTTAAGTGATCACCGATGACGATCATTCAGGTTTTTTTCCAAACATTTCTTTCTCAAAGAAGATGGTTCCCCACTATCCTTCCAGTTTTTAATAATGCGTTGGACAGTTCTTAACCCAATTAGATAGTTTCTTCAATCTCCTTAGATGTTTTCTCTGATTGATGCATGCCAATGATTTGACCCTTCTCAAACAGACTAACATCTTTTCCACAACCACAAGATGTGTCTTTCAACATGTTTGTTTAAGAAATAAGAAGCTACTCATTGCATCATCAGTTGGAGTTTAATAACTTGTTGCCAGCTGACGGATAATTGCCTATGCAGTAATTATCCAACAGGAGGTTCTTATCTATTTGCTTAGTGAAATCCAGGTGGCGACTTTTTTGTTTTGTTTTTGGGCCGGGCAGTGTGTATTTGGACAGAAACACACATTTTGTCATTTTGCTTATGTACACCATCACAATGAAATTAAACAATGAAGATGTTATAAAGTGTGGACAAACTTTAATTTAAGTGATTGAACAAAAAATAAGGATTACATTAACTGTTGAGGAATTATAAATATTTTTATACAAAGTCTATTTTTAGGGGCTGGGAAATAATTGTACAATTGACTAAAAAGCTGTTTCATGTCCAGGTGTAGCCTGTTGCCTCACTATTCCCTGTGAGACCAAGCAGATAACATAGTCTGCTGCTGACTGCAAGTGTTAAATTTGTATTTGGTGGCTTTTCATCGTAATGTTAAATATGAGATCAAAAGAGTTGTCAATGCAAGTGAAGAATGCTATCATTTGGCTGAGAAAACAAAATAAACCCATCAGAGAGATAGCAATAACATTAGGAGATTAGGAGTGACCGAATCAGCAATTTGATACATTCCTAAGAAGAAGGAATTCAGTGGTGAACTCAGAAACATCAAAAGACCAGAAAGACAAGTCAAGTGGATGATCACATGGAAGAAAAACCCCTTCACGACATCCGTCCAAGTCAAGAACACACTTGAAGAGGTGGACACATTATTGTCAAAGTCTACAATCAAGAGACACCTTCATGAATGTAAATACAGAGGATTTACAACAAAGTGCAAACTTACTGATATTATTTAAAAACAGGAAGGCTGGATTTGAATTAGCTAGAAAATCTCTAAAAAAAAAAAGCCTGCAGAGTTCTGAAAAAACATTCTTCGGACAGATAAAACAATCTAACAGATAAATTTGTACAAGAATGATGTGAGTACAGTCTGTGAGGAGGCTGGGAAGCAGACAATGACTGGTGCTGCGGGAGTTCGGGGGGTTTTGCCTGCAGACAGATACACAGTGTGCACACTTCCCACAGCAGCCGTGGCTTTCAATTAAGCAGCACATACATCCAGGACAGAGCAGGCGCAGAAACATCAAAAGACCAGAAAGACAAGTCAAGTGGATGATCACATGGAAGAAAAACCCCTTCACGACATCCGTCCAAGTCAAGAACACACTTGAAGAGGTGGACACATCATTGTCAAAGTCTACAATCAAGAGACACCTTCATGAATATAAATACAGAGGATTTACAACAAAGTGCAAACTTACTGATAATATTTAAAAACAGGAAGGCTGGATTTGAATTAGCTAGAAAATCTCTAAAAAAAAAAAAAAAGCCTGCAGAGTTCTGAAAAAACATTCTTCGGACGGATAAAACAATCTAACAGATAAATTTGTACAAGAATGATGGGAAGAGAAAAGTGTGGAGAAGGAAAGGACCAGCCCATGATCATCAGTCAAACATGGAGGAGCCAGTGTTAGGACATGGACATGTATGGCTGCCAGTGGACCAGGCTCACTTGTGTTTATTGATGATGTGACTGCTGATAGAAGTAGCAGGATGACTTCTGAAGTGGACAGGATTATAATCCTCTCTGCTCACATTCAGACAAAGGCTGCAAAACTTTTCACTTTACAGACGGACAATGAGCCAAAACACACTGCAAAGGAAACACAAGAGCTTTTGTTTTTCGGTGACCAAGTCAGTCACCTGATCTCACGCTTTTCAGTTAGTGAAGACTAAACTGAAGGCAGAAAGACCTGCAAACAAGCAGCAACTGAAGGCTGAAGGCTGCAATAAAGGACTGGCAAAGCATATCCTGGGAGGAAACTCAGCATTTATTGATGTCAATGGCTTCAATCATTGACTGCAAAAGATTTTCAGCTAAGTATTAAAACAAGCCTGTAATTTATCATGATTAGACTTTGTCCCACTATTTCCGAGCTCCTGAAAATGGACAATAATATACAGAAATTCTTTCTCAATGGTCAATGCAATTCTTTTGTTCAGTTACTCAAATTTAAGCTGAGAGTCCACACTTTAATCACATCTTGATGGTTTCATTTCAAATCGATTGTGGTGGTGTACGACCTCATCATATTAAGTTTTGTCCCACACTGTGACACATCAATACACTTGAAGTTGTCCTGCATAAAGAGCCTTGACCTCACCTGTCCTCCTGTATGACCTGCACTATCATCTCAGCTCAGCCAGCAGCCCTGCTTTTGTCTATGTGAAGCCACAAACACTCAATTCCCACTGAATCCACAGATAATCATGTGTTGACATTTACACTCACTTTACATTTTTTGCATTTTCTTAAGGTAACATTTTATACAGACACATGTAACACGTTTTTCGTTTTAGTATTTTGTTGTTGTTGTTGTTTTGCGTATATAACTAACGTTACTACTACACGTGGCATACACAACTAGGTTGTCGTTGCCCATGTTTCACAACCTGACCGTAATGCTCTTCTCCCTTTAAGCTGCTTTGCCCTCATTACACACCGGCATTAAACACCGGCGGCCTCAGCACGGAGTACAAACATGAAAACAACAGCAGAGTAACACACGGTGAGCAGATATGACAGTGACTCACCTGTGAAAACCCGCAAATCACAGGGTCGCTGTCTCAGTAGAAGTTTTCTGCATTTTCGTCAGGGGTAGTGAATAGCAGGTGCAAGAAAATGGTGCGTTCACGTGCTCGTCGCAAGCTCCGACTTCTCCTAAACCAACCGTGGTCAGATAATTTGTGTTTTGATTTTAAAAAAAAAGGAAAAACAAAAAACCATGTGAGTGATACAACAGAAGAATAAAATATGAAAAGGACCCCGTAAAACATTTTAAATACAATATACAAAAATATATAACACAATTGTATAAGTTTACAACTGAAGCAAAACCACTTTTTAAAGATAAAATACATGTACACGGGACCAAAAGATAAAAGTAATCTTTTGTTTCTGTTGTATGTGGACAAATTTAATAACTCATATTTAGGTTGCTTCTAAGTAAATGGCTACAGGTTAAAAAAATTCCAACAGTATTTGAAGGCAGCACAAATGGAAACTGGACAGCAGTGACCCCTCGTGGTGTTTTTACTTACAGTAAAATGAACCAGAACAGAACACAAAGTGCAGTTACAGATTATTCCCGGCAGCCAGGTTTTCATGATTAATTACAAGCTCCTGGTTAAGACTAAGATTAAGCTAAGTATAAATATTAAAATTCAAGGATGTGTAAATAAAAATAACGGATGAAATTTAGGCTATACTACAGTCTAGTTACTGAAATGCTTCATATTACACAAAATGTCAAGTCTCTTATTATAAATGTCCTACAAAAAGAAGTATGAGTAACTGATGTGTGCATTGAAGTGCATTATTCTCTTTATGTTCAGTCAAAAATATTCTCAAATACATGTTGACTATCATGTTCTTGGTGACTCAGCAACGTTTTCATTGAAGAGACACATTGTCCAGGTAATACTGTATACAGTATGTGGTACAAACAGTTTCAAGAAATGCACTTACTGCTTTGCAAATATTAGGGAGGATTTGAGAAATGTACTGAAGCAACAAGAGAAAATATTAAAAAATATATAATTTGTCATATAGATAGTACATGCAGGGCATCGTCATTCTATGACATGTGTGATACTAAGTATACATAATTAAATGCTATAATACAATTAAAATCCGACCTTTGTTTGTGTTGTGGATGTTTTCTGCATTTTGGTGTCATACTTTCATGCTTGTGTGTCTTAACGTGTCTTGATTCAAGCTGGAGATCAAATTTCCCTCAAGATGATGATAAAGTAGAAAAGAAAGGAAAGATTCAGAGCCATAAGTGTTTCTGGTGGCCTTTATTTGCCATATTGTGCAGTCTAGTTTTGATGCAGCCCTTGTCAGCTGGGTTTCTCTCAGATGTGCACTTCAGTGGAGAGTTTGTCTCAAAGGAGAAGGCCTGGTTTAGGACACCACTGAGCTTGTCACATGATATTAAAGGTGAGGTCTGCAGGAAGACTTGTGTGCAGGCTCGAGCAGGGATATACTTCCTCTTCCAGTTCCTCTCTGTTTGAGTCACAGTGTAGATACTTTCTGGAAATGGTGTAGATAAAAATGCAGCTCCACAGCGTTCAAGATGAAGCCAAAAAAGTTGAAACATTAACAAACATAAAGTTGGGGGGGGGAATGCTTTCCTCTGTCGCACATGACACAGCATAGTTCATTTGGCCAGACATACACTGTAAAACATGACTGTACATTCACAATAAATTATTGCTACGACTTTCACAGCAAAATACTGTGTCCTAGCTTATGTACTTTCACAATAGGTTACCGTTTCGTTTAAAAGTAAATTGCTTCAAATAACAATGTTTCACTGTAACTTCATAGTTATGCCATGCTTTACTGTAATTTACTAATATTTTATTGTATAAAAAGCTGTATTTTACTCTAAATTCTGTAGGTGTAAGGAAAAATCGATACAGTGAAATATCGCTATATTTTGCATTGTGATATTATACTGCTTTCAAGAAGTATCCATTTTTTTAGCATTTTTGAACTGATGCTACAAATTTGCATTAAACTTGTGAATTAGCATAAAAACTTTGATGATTTAGTCCACTAGATGGTGCCAAGTAATCACTCTCATTAGAGCTTCTGTGTGAGTATATACTATTATATTGCAATATAATGCAATATTGCGACTTATCATGATAATGTCATATAATGGTGTCTTAGGCGATTCACACCCCTACTAAATTCATTTTGTACAGTTAAATATATTTTTCTTTATGAATGCTATATAAGATAATTTAAGTATTTTTCTATGAATCTCACTTTCCTGTAATAGCCACACCTCTAGTAATTTTACAGTAATACACAAAAATATGGTAGTGTTTTGAGAGTTATCATAGTTAAAACCTGTAAAATACTTGAAATAAATGACAGCGGTAAAAAGGTGTGGGACTTAAAATCCAAAAGGGTAAATGAGGAAGATTATCACAAAGGTGCAAATCGAAACATTAATGATGTAGATAAGCACCTGGCTGGACAGCTGTATTTGTTTAGTACATACTATAGTCATGTAAATGTTATTGATGCTTCATTGTAGAACACATCTGTGGAATATAAATGAAAGTTATATTCTGCATATTGTCTATCTGTTCAAAATTCCAATTCATCATATATGTTTAGAGATGAAATATGCCATATCATATACTGTATCACAGCAAATGACAAAGTTGTATTTAGTCCTAAGATTTGTCATGATTAAGCCCATGTCTATTATTAGTTACTGTAATCTATGTCCTAACAGCTAATTCCATGCACAATTTTTACTCTTAAACAACAAATCTCACCACATTTAAAAAATGTGTCATCTATTAGACTTTCTCAGTCCCTCAACATTTACATAAACAAGCTATGGGCTAAATGTACAGATATCAAATTATGCAACAGCCATTTAAAGGGGATATTGTTAAAATAACTGTGAAACATTGTACTGCACACACATTCTGTTTCAAGGACACAGAGGAAGGGAATCTTTTAATTGATACACACTGTCTTGCTCTCATCACTCCCTGTGATAACTACAAACCAACTTTATTATAACAACTCCATATATGGGCGGTCGGGAGTGGCGATGGCAACACACATATTCCTTTACTGTTCTTTGTTCGGGGTCTGTTTGCCCTGACTGCTAGAGGGGGAGACACGATCCCATTGAGGTGACCTGTCTGTCGGACCACAGAGATCTCTGTAAGTTTTGTGCACAAATAAATTGTATCTGTTGAAACTTTCATTCCATTGTTGTGCCTTGAATTCTCTAGTATTAAACAGAGGTTTTCCTGTTTATCTCTGATCACGTACCAACGGGCGGTTGGGCCCGCGGGTCCTGAAGGACTCCAAAATCCAACAATATTCACTGAAAAATCAAATTTCTGATGTTTTGTGGTGTGTCCCCATGTCCCTGCCATATCTAAACATCATCTAAAGTGTCACAATAAACACTTCAGCCACTTTTGAGGAAAAAAGGGCTTCTCTGTTCTCTGTGCTCAAGCAAGCGGTTTGGAAAAGTCTAGTTACGCAACTAGCACATTAGACATCAGAAATTTTGGTTCAAAAAGGCCATTCTATGTCTCCTTTAACATTTTCATAAAATATTTAAGAGGTGAGTCTGGAGTATGGAGGACAATACTCATGTAAATCATCTTCTGCTCTGTTTGGATTGATACTTCTGAGTTGAAGTGGGAAAGCTAAATGTAATGCAGACCACATATTTTAAACAAAAATGCCTTTATTGTCCTTATCTTGAACTAGTGATAGCACAAAGTTTAAAAAGTTAACAACAATATAATAACTACATTACAAAGACACTAACTGACTGCAGTTCTCAACAATTTTACAAAGTTTTTTTTCCGAGTAAACAAGAACAAAGTGAAAATATACAAGAGATAAAAAGGCTCATTAAATGAAGTGGTTGAGAAAAAAATGGTCTTGAAGAAAAGGGATGCTTAACTGTAGTCTGACTTTTTAAAAGGGATAGTTCAGGTCTTAAGTGTATATGAGGTAGTTTACACCTGGCCAATAAAATAGGTTTTCAGTGATTGAATTGCAAACGGACAGCGCCTGACCACTTGTAAGTACAGGTGTAAATACACCCAAGGATGGATTGTTAAACTAATGGCCAAACCATTTCGGGATGTGATCGTAGACCTATTGAGACCAAATGGAAAAGTGTAAATGTAATGAGCCTCTGATGCATCTCAGCCCCACCCACAACACCACAACAACTACGTGAGATGAAATATGCTGGTGGTGCTGAGCACGGCTCAGGTGAAAGGGGCGTCAAAATTGTAGCCTCTTGTTCTTTTGTCAGTTTTCCATTTGTGCAAGACTTATTACCCTGCTTCAAAAAAGCAAAGAGGAGTTTACACGTTGCTAATGTTGGCGTTGTTGATATGGCAACACACAGGATGTTCCGCTGTAGTCTGTTGCTGGAAGTCTTTACAGATGATGAGGCAAAGGTGACCAAAGAGAAGAATGACTATGATTGGATAGCAACACAAACTCTGGTCTTCCATCATCCCAAAGGCTTTGTAGTGATGGCCAACATATTCTTAGGACGTCATAGACTAAATTTGTTATAGATTTTATTCAGTGAACCTTTATTTAACAGGCCGAACTCTGCCTTTCCTTGTATTCTTGCTGGCTGGCATTTTTTTGTGAAAACATGCATCCATGTCTGAAGCTGGTTCTTGGCGAAGGGGGCGTGAACAGCGCTGTCAGTGATTACTGTGTCAGTACCTCAACACACAATGGTAAAAATAAAACAAAAACTGAACTATCCCTTCACCAGATAATATAGAACAAAGAAAACAGCAGAAACCCTCCCACAGTACATTAGCATTACATCCAGGAATCCCAAGAGTCTACAAGAATCCACCAGTCGGATGGATTCTTGGGGACCTTTAACTCTGTTGTGGACATAGTTTATGGTGACAGTTGAAGTAAGTGTTAAAAATGTTTGCATCAAACTCATCTCCGCAGTGGACAAGGTCCGTTTTCCTTCTGAAGTGATTCTCTCACGCACTCACAGTGTCCTTTTCCTTTTTATCACTGTCTTCATGCCAGGTCAGACGTTCCTCATAGAAGGCTATGACAATCTGTGGGCACTTCTGATTAGCCTCCTTGGCAAGCACAAGATCGGCATCATCAGAGTCTTTCCACTTCATAAGAAACATCAGGTCCCCACTGGAGTCAGTGGCTCCAATGATCTTCTCTGGCTCGAGTCCTCTTTCAAAGCCACGAACAATAACACTGTCATCTTCTTTCTTCTTTTTGGGTTTACCTCTACGTTCTTCCTCCTCCTCCTCCTCATCAGAGCTCCTTTTTTTCGAGCTACCGGACTCTTTAGGTCGTCCCATGGAGCTTGTGCTTGATTTGCTGCCAGGTGTGGAGCCCCCACCGCTGCTTTTCTTGTAGGTTTTCATGAATTCAGCAATAAGCTCAGGACAACCCAAATTCTTCTCTGGCTCCCATGTGTTGTGCTTTTCAGAGTAGCCTTTCCACTTCAAGAGGAACTCAACTCTGCCTTTCACTACCCTCCTGTCCAGAACCTTCTCCACGGTATACTCTTCTTCTTCCGAGGATGAAGGACCATCTTCGCGAGACTTTTTGCCCATTGTACAGTTTTTTGTCGAACACTAGGCTATAGCAGACCACAGGTATTTCACCACTAGATGTGCAGACCGTGGACTGATGGTTTCGGCTGCAGCGATAGTAGAACGTATTTTACAAACCTGTAGTTGTCGATAAGGCCGACGTAAGGATTGCTTTTGCGTATGTAGCGTGAAGTTGCTGCGTTTTCTCATTAAATGAGAACGACGGGTTTCGGAAATTCGACAGTAAAACCTAGCAGAGGCGACAGTAAACTAATGTAGCAAATGGTGCCTCTCAAAGAACAAGCGGAAAAACACGATGGGGGTTTTCAGAAATCCACTTTGATCAAATTGGTGCCCTAATGCCAACACAGCAATCCATGTAATATTTTGGATAATTTTTATTTTTAGGTTGATTTTCATACTTTATTATATATATACGCAAAACCCTGCAAACGCATTTAGCAAACTAAATTCAAACCCGCACCCCTACTTAATAATGCAAAATGGCTCTGCCCACGAGGTCACCGGAAGTTGTTTCAGCTGCCATGTTTGGTTGCTTTGTTGTAGGCTTCTACCAGGTTTTCTACAGAATTAGTAAGTGTGGAAATGGAGCCGAGCTGGAGTACGTTTCTTTTTCAAGTAAGTTGACTCTTCGGGGGGTAAACCGGGTTAGCTCATTAAACAAGCCAGTCAATCGCAAACATTCACACTGTTGGCGGTTAAAGCTATATTTTTAAACGAATAAAAGCTAATATCAAGTAACCAAGCAAAACAATGGTATATGAATCCAGGCTTCCAGCTGTGAGGCTTGGGAATGACGCTATAACAAAAAATCAGTTCTTCTGAACGAGTGTTTGAAAAACGTGGCTTGTGTGTAAATCGTGCGGATATTAGTGATATCGGTGTACGACATTTCGACAGGAATTGCAATTTTTTAATTAGTTTTCCAGGTCCGAGGCAGCAAAACATGCCAAATGATTTGAAGTAATGTTAAAACTGGAGAGACGCCACCGCACCGTTACAATCGAGACAGACCAGTTTTTTTCACCCCACTGGTGGCTTTGATGAGTAGACCCTGTTTGACAATGATATGTAAGACGAGCGAATATATTCATGATTTAATAAAACATATGCGTCTTATTTTGAGGTGTTTGCTATTAGTGAATATTGAATAAGCGTATACTTAGTTATGAGCTGCTGAGATTTACTAACAACGAGTCCGCGGTGAACTTTCCCAAAGCCGGTTTCACTGTAACTAGCCAAGTGAGCTAACGATGTTTAGGCTACCCCCATTTAAAAACTCGCTAGCTCATTAACTCATTTAAAAAAAAAAAAAAAAAAGCTTAATTTGGACGATGCTACTGCGGGGAGCTTAAAAACACGACTTGATATCGAGCAGAGCACAGCTCTGTATATTCTGTCTATTTATTTTGGTGACCGTGGCAGAAAGGCATTTGAACTATGCACATATCAGTAGCAGCTAACACTAGCAATGAAGAGGCAGAGTTGAAATTAGCGGCGATCTTACGCAATTTATAAATTCCATTCTCTTTTCTGCCAGAAAAGTGTGTTCAGCTGGTGTGAGTGATACTCTGCTTTCTGCCACCGCTTTATCCTCGGTATACAAACATGGAAGCCTATTGTTTAACAGCATGAATGAATTGTTTGATTCCCCATGGCCTTACTTAGCATAAAAGAATTACACCTAGTTTGTCCAAGACAAATACACCACACAGGTATTTTATGGAAGTACTACATTTAAAAGAATGCACCATTCCATCCGTTATTCGGGTCCAATATTTCTTATTATGATGTTGTCATCTTTCAATCACTAAAATGGACGCACATCACTAATACGTTACTGCAGGTGCAATGTTTAAGTCTCAATAAATTACCCCCCTCCCATTATTATCACTTAATTGAATCCTTATGTTTCAGTTTGCTTTCTTGCCCGTGAGTTGGAACATAAAGCTTCATAAACATGCTTTATGAAGCTCCTTCAGAATTACTTCTGAACTCTGCAGTAGGGCTGCAAACATCAATGTTTTTGTCATCAAATTGTTTCTTTTCCTCAAATGATTGATAAGGTGTTTGGTCCATGAGATGTTGGGAAAATTAAGCAGTGTTTCGCAAATTTCAAACTGTTTATTTTATCAAGTGTTTTTTGATGGACTATTCACCTAAGAAGTTGAAAAGTTGGATAACTTGTTTTCAACTAAGTTGGTAATTAATAGGTGATTACTTTAGTAATTGATTTATTGTTATATTCTTGCCCCCTTTTAAATAATTGTCAGTTTTCCCAACCTTGAATGATATTGCACCTACATATGATTTTACTATACTGTATGTAACTAAGACCAGAATTAAGTATGTATTTCTTGTTGGCAGCCAGTTATGGTGATATTTATGACTAACAATCTTTTAGATCAATTGCCAGGTTTTGTATTATTTATTGATTAAGAATTGTGGCGTGTGCTGTCAGAGACCGATGCTTACGCACAACTTCAAACACTATTGCGAATGGACTTTGTGGCTTGTTTCTTGCAGTATTTTGGCATCCAGCCAGCTGCCCTGCATGTATGATGTGCTTTGCACTGTTACTGTGTAGATCTGTGGGTAGTTATCATTTGGAAAGCAAAATTTCATTCAGCCATTATCAGTTGGTTTTCAGTAATTTTGTCTCAATGACATCACAGTCATGTTACGTTTTTTGAAAGGTGTTTTAATTTAAAAAAAAAAAACATAACGGTAACGTGAAGCTGTAATTAAAGAACAGTATGTCATAAATGCACAGGGTGATATGCCAGTAACAAAGTCATGATAAATTTGTATTATATTATGATTCATAATTTCCAAATTATGAATCATAATATCAACTGTTTTGATCATCTTATCATTGGTTTGAGTGTTTATTTTTCTTAATGAGTTTTTAGATTATTCAGCTTCTTAAATGTGAACATTATCTGGTTTCTCTGCTCTGTGTAGTAAAGAAATCATTAAAACTGTGCAACTTTGGTTTGTGGACAAAACAAGATGTAAAAACATAATTTCAAGGTTTTGAAAACACTGATTAACACTAGAACCTTTTCTGACATTATCTGGACCAACGACTCATCCCAATCAACTAAGTAAATAATCGTTAGTTGCAGCTCCCGTGGACACACAAAACTATAAAGGATCAAACTGACGGATACACATCTTTGAATTTCTCTTGGATAAGCTACTCTCACATTCAGTGAACACTAATGGGCCGCATGCTCACTAGGTGTTCACCGGTTATTGACATTTTGTTCACCATTTGTTGTGGCACATGTAAATATTAGACCCCATTTAGTCAGTCATAATAAGGAACCCACATAGAATTTCACTGGGTAAGTAATTTTGATTCACAGAATTTGATTCATTTACTCAAGGCAGATGTTAACTTGTCTTAACATGCAAAAAGCTCAGGTGAAATAGAATTATATTAACAATGGCTCATACATAACCATTGAGCCAGCATGTGTGCACAATACCGAGGCTCAGGAAACAACTTAACTAAATGGAATGTAGTAATGTTATCATTTACACATGTGCCTGATCCTGCTATAACAAGCAAAAATGTCTTTCATGGATGAGAAGTTTATTTACCATTCAGGATTGTAATAGAAAGATATATAGCAATAGAATGAAAGGGCGTATCACTGTATAGCATAGATTTACATTATTGACAACTTTGGGGTCCATTATCATTGTGTCTTTTTGTATATATAGTTGATATATTGATTTAAGTATGTATGTCAAGGAAAAGTTTTTTGCTTGACATAAATAACTCTGGCTGCTCAGTTTTGGGCTTGAGCTTTTGGGAGAAACAACCAAGTCAGTCTTCAAAGGATCAGTAAGTCAGGATGAGTTGCTATGCTGCATAGCATTGGTACCAACATGGGTTAGGGTCATGTATCTGAATGCTTTGACAGGATGGTTTCAGATATATGGTTTTTAGATTTTTGTAAGTTTATGATGTTGCCTCCACACATCACATAGTCCAAGCCCAAGTGACAGAATTCGCAAACGTCTAGAAGAACTAAAAAAAACCTCAAATTGCAATCTACAGCACCAGTCTGGTCACCGAATCCACTCAGTAATATTATTTTAAAATACACTACTCACAGTAAGTTAGGGATATTGTAAGAGACTCAGTGGATGTCGTACCCTTTTCAGTGTGGCATCAATTTCAAAATTCTGTGGGTATAAAAAGCTGGTATTGTCAGTAATTCATTCCAACTTCATCATTCAAACAGCCATGAGCACACGACGTCACTTAACGGACGAGCAGCGCCACCTGGCCATAGCGCGCCTTCGGGTCGGTGGCAGGCAGTCAGATGTTGCTCGTGAACTTGGTGTGTCTCATTCATTATTAGTAATATCAAAGGGAACTTTTACTTATTTCATTAAAATTCAGACCAAATAGAAAAGCACTTGTGTAAATAACAATATCCCTAACTTAATGTGAGTAGTGTATAATAATCCAACTGCATTATTAATATACGTATAAGTTGTAAAAATTTTTACAACTTAAAAAATTGTTTTTGTCAGTAATTATATTTTTTTAAGCTGTAGAAATGTAATTTTGACTAACAACTATGAAAATGAAAACAAAACAGCTGAACCCATTGGTCTGCAGTGACCTGTGGAGCCATCAGGACGACTCTCCCTCCATTTTCATGTTATTTATTAGGGAACAGTCCCAGTTGTCAGAACACATTTGTGACAGAATGATCAGAGATGCATGAAAGCGCAGCAGCTCACAGGCCCCCACCTCTGTGTAAAAACCACTGTCTGTAGTGATCATGCCCACTGGAAACGCAGCATTAGCATGATGATATCTAATCCTGGAAGGTGTGAGCAGGTGCTCAAACAAATGGATGATTCGGCTTCACTGACATTCTCCTATGAGTTTCCCAGGTCCCTCTGCATGTGAGGGAACGGTTGCTAGTTTAGTTGAGTAGTGTGCGAATAAACAATGTCCCTGTCTCATGAATAGATGAGCCAAATCAATGAAGATGAGCATACAAAGATCCCCCGCTGAGACCCAAGTGCATCACTGCTCAGACTTGTGTCTTTCACAATAGGCCAGATGACATAAGGAGGACATTGTGTGGTTCATTTTTCTTTGCTATCCCCCTCCTCCTCTTTTGGCTGGCCTTCTTAGATGGATGATTGAACCTCAAAGGGAGAGGGGAGAGGTCAAGTATTTCACCTTGCCCTTTCTTGCTGGTAGTTTTTTTCTTTTACTGATAAAATCACTGTTTACCATGCTACAGTTTTTATGTTTTGGTATGACAGGAGTAAATAGGTCTGAATGATTTGGGGAAATTATCTTTTTGCATTTTTTTCCTGTACAGTACAATTGGCACCAACTGTGTCAGTACATCATACGACCCCACTTCAGATAACCTGAACTATCCCTCTAACTATGTTCTAATGCAAGTAGGAGAACTTACAGATGTGAATTGCAATTTAGAAAGCATTAACAGAACTCTGGGTCAGATATGCTGCATTAACATTCTAAATTTCAGCAGTTGCATTGTATGAAAATTTAATTAGAAAGCAATTAAATAAATGGTAAATTCAACAACCAGAACCACAGAGGAATCTGAAAATCCAGTTTTCATGTACACTACTCACAATAAGTTAGGAATATTATGAGAGAGAGTCTCAGTGGATGTCATACCCTTTTTCAACATTCTGTGGGTATTAGAAGCTGGTATTGTCAGTAATTCATTCCAACTTCATCATTCAAACAGCCATGAACACACAACGTCACTTAACGGACGAGCAGCGCCACCTGGCCATAGCGCGCCTCCGGGTCAGTGGCAGGCAGTCAGATGTTGCTCGTGAACTTGGTGTGTCTCATTCATTATTAGTAATATCAAAGGGAACTTTTACTTATTTCATTAAAATTCAGACAAATAGGAAAAGCACTCGTGTAAATAACAATATCCCTAACTTATTGTGAGTAGTGTACTTTGCAATGCTCTGTTAAGCTCTTGGATAATGGCATAAATCGTACAATTATCTACTTTACAGAAACTCGTCAGGGCAGGTACTCATCTTTAAAGGGATGCACCTTTTTATAGAAATGCACTTCTTTCAATGTAAATTGACTTTAAGTTCTTAAAAAAACACAATATAAATTGAATTTATTATTATTTTATTATTTACTTTGTTACTCGGTGAAAAAACACCTAAAGTAGGACCCTACTGGTTTTTGCTGCTGCTAATTGTACCCAACCACTTCATCCCATTTCTGTTGTGGCATTGGTGACCAATAGTTTGCATGTGACAAAATCTGAACAAAACAACAATGAAAGCTAAATTCCCAATAAGTGGTTGTGCCATTGCCGTTAATATTTTGCTTTTAGTGTGTTTTCCTGTCACATTTGTGGGTGTGCCCTCTTCACCCCTTTCCTGACCCTGAGTTTAGCTTCAATATATACCCTGATCTTTGTTGCTGAGCTAATGGCTTCCTCTTAAGAGCCCTCTCGGCAGTTAAAGTGGACTCCACTTTGCCTCTCATTTGGTGTATGTTCTTGTATGTATCAGGAAGGGGACATTTTTATCCAATATATCTGCATAGTGTTATTAGTATCCTGCATCAGCCACTTAAATGACAAATCTAGATCACATTTTGTGTTGTGTAACATTTTCAATGTCTATAATTGTATTCTTGAACTTGGCAGGCTCGTGACATTGCCAGTGCAGCTGTCATTAATGCTTGATTTACTATAGTGATTCTCTGATGTAAATGGAATGAAGCAGTAACCTCAAAAAATGTTTGCGTATCAGGTAGGATACTTTTTTTTTGAACATTTTAAATTAATGAAAATTCAACCACAATAGTCCTTCTCACTGAGATGAGCTGTCATCATTTTTACACTATAGTATACTGTAGTGCGCCTTCAACCTTGTTTAATTATCCTTCAGTGCCATTAACTTCTATGGTGCTTTAAAGCTCGTAGTAAATTGAGTTGGAATTACTCATGACTTAAGCAAATATTTCTCTCCGTATTTATTTTTTCAGCAGGCCAATGAAGCCCTCCACCACCAGCACCAGGTGGCCCAGAACAGTCTGCTGCCACTGCTCAATGCAGGAGCAGAGCAGATTGACCAGAAGCCTGTCCTCCCCATTCAAATGGACCAGAAGCCACCTGTCAGTGCTGCTGACCTTCTCAAAGATAACCTAGCCAGTGGAGGTGTGCGACCACCTGTGCCCGTGATAAAGAAGGAACACAAGGGCAAAACACCATTCATCTGTGGCTACTGCAACAAGGCCTTCCGTGACAGCTACCACCTGCGACGCCATGAGTCAAGCCACACTGGTATCAAGATGGTCTCAAGGCCAAAGAAGACAGCCCAAACAGCCCCCACCATGGTACCCATGATCTCCACTATGCCACGAGAGAACAATGGCAATCCTTCCTACATCTCCACGGTGGCAGGCATCCTCTCCACAGCGACCACCTCGGTTTCCTCAGGCACAAGTGTCATGACATCACCTGCAATGGGCAACATGTCGCAGCAAAACGTTGTCAAGAAACCGCCGAAACCCGTCAAGAAAAACCACGGGTGCGAGATGTGCGGCAAGGCATTCCGTGATGTTTACCACCTGAATCGCCACAAGCTGTCCCATTCAGACGAGAAGCCTTTTGAGTGCCCCATCTGCCAGCAACGCTTTAAAAGGAAGGACAGAATGACCTACCACGTTCGCTCTCATGATGGGGGAGTTCATAAGCCCTATGTATGTTCTGTGTGTGGGAAAGGATTTTCCAGGTAAGGGCCACTTTTGGGGGCTTTAATCTATTTAGCTCTGGCAACTGGAGCAGGTAACGGTTAAACAGCTCAAAATGCTGAAAGTAGCATTCACACTGGTCAAAAAACCCATTTAAACCCAGGCTTTGACAGTTTTTGTTGATCACTTTGGTTAATTGGCATTATCTCTCTCAAATGAATTTGCAATGCACTCAGGTTTTTATTGTATTCAGCTCTGATTAGCATTGATGGGAACGCAACCGGGTGAACATACATATCTCTTCGATGTCTTTTTCATTTTTTTGGCAGCAATGCAAATTCCTTTGACATTTGGAATGCAATACTGCATATTAAGCTTACGGAGGTTGAAATGTAAGAAGCAATGGGAAAGTCTCTCAGTTCAATTAGTTGAGAGATCAATTTAAAGAGTGATCAAAGGAAAAGATAAAATAGTGAAAGTAACCGCTGTAACATTGTCACTGAGCTCCATGGTGCTGGTGTTGTTTTCTTAGTCTTCCCACTCATTTGCTCTTGGCTCATTTGTGACGTCACAGTGGGTTAAGCGGAGGTGGAAACCAATACAGGACAGACGAGTCGCTGGTGATGGGATTTGAGTTAATATCCTTCAGGTTTACAAACTATGTATATTCCTGCTAATTTTACTGTAAAAGAGGCTTTATATTGAAACAGTGTACACTTGTAGTATTTCTGTAGTTTACAGTAGGGAGGACAAAAACCACTGTAAATACCACCAATATCAGTCTGATACAGTCTTTTACCCCTTTTAAACAGTTTGCTGATGCCTTTACCTGCTTGCTTTAACAGCCAAAAACTTAAACAGTTTGGCAGACAGTTGGAGCCCTCAGTCACATCCTGGGCACATGATGGTGGTGCACATTTCTCTCTACAGCAGGATTTAGGATTTACGGATCATAACAAATTCAACTTATTTATCTTAAATCTGTTTTTGGATCTTGTTTGTGTATTTTATAATACTGAGAATTTGATCAACTTAGCAACTGACATGAATGGTCATTTTACATCAATATGCAGTATATTTGTATTTTCCCACAACTTAAATATTTAGCAGCCTGTCAGTACTTGGATGGTTAGTACACATTGTAGTGCAAAACAATGTCTCTAATATGAAGTTATTTTCTTTATGCTACCAGACAGCTTTTTCATAGGGACTCACGCTGGAAAATCCTTAGCCAGGGCTGACAGTGAAATGCTGGCAAGTGATTTCATGGGGAGATTGTGTTACTTGTTTCAAATGTCTCTGTACATTCCTCATATAGCTCTTAAGGTGGTGGAATAAGTTTCAATGTTGGACCCGTCTGATCCAGCAAATTCAGAAGCTGTGCTCCTTTAAAGGGACTCACAAACATTAACATTTTCAGTGGGCCCAGTTGGGTATCATATCCAGGCTGTGGTCCATTATTTGTTTTGCTCAGTTGCAAAACAATGGCAGCTCTTTTGTGTGTGTCTTGAACTGTTTTGTACACAATTTGATTAGCAGCATGAAGGATGAGGTGTAATGATAATGGCAAATACCAAATCAGTGAGAAAATACGGGAAAATGTAAGAAGAGACTTAACATCTGCTGTTTTCCCCATATGCTTTTTATCAATAACTTACAACTCTATAAACAGGAAGCATGCATGTGAGCTCTTATGGGAATGGAGGCAGAATAATTCCACCCAGTCACTGTTGGAATCCAAGATCAAAAGAAATTTTTTGGTGATAAATTATTTCCACATAATTTTCTATCTATTAACTACAAAGCACCCAAGAATCAGCTTTTGTTACCTCTCAAACCTCTGCTGCAGTGTTATTTAGTTATGTTCAGGTGGGTTAAGATACTTTGGGTGCACCATGATGACAGAAAATAAATTAGGGGTGCATGATTGTGGACTTTGTGCCCATATGTAGATACAACTGAGGACAAAATTATTAGCTTCTCTATGAAAATTTCATTGTTTTAAAAGTATTTGTCAAGTGCTTTTAAAAGGCAGAATTTTTAACACAGCTTTTTCAAACATCCTAGTTTTATTTTGGATGTGTCCATAATTTAACAACACAAAGAAATGAAATATTTCACGAAAACCAAAAACTACCAGGGTCAACAAGATTGTCTCCCTGATGCTAACAGTCAGTTGTGTCTCCTTTTTACTGGATAACAGCCTGCAGTGGTTTGTTGTAGTTTTCAACAAGTCTCTGACTCGTCCTGAGGAATCCCAGCCCATTCTTCTTTGGCAAATCTCTCAAGCTCCTCCAGATTTGATGGCCTTCTGGCATGGACCTTGGTCTTCAGTTCACCCCAAAGATTTTCAATGAATTCTAAGTCAGGAGTTTGTTCAGACCAGTCAATAACATGCACTTTGGTCTTCTGGAGGTAGTTCTTCACCAGGAGCGACGTATGTTTTGGGTCATTGTCGTGTTGGAAGACAAAGTGATGAACTAGACCCAGCTTTGCTGCTGACCGCTTCAGGTTTTCTTTCATAATCTTCATATATCCTTCTTTCTTCATGATTCCCTCCACCTTGACGAGATTCCCAGTTCCAGATGCACTGAAGCATCCCCACAGCATAATACTCACACCACCGTGTTCTTTGGGTTATACGCCGCTCCCTTCTTTTCAAGCATAAGTAATGTCTGTATGGCTTTTTACAGTCCATGTTTTCATTGGATGTTTATACACAGATTTGTACTTGCACTAACACCCCCAACACAACCCACCCCCAACAAACACACAAACCATTCTAACCACATGTTTAAACAGTTGCACATGGAGGAGCACCATTGAAAGAGTATTTGGGGGGACATCACTTGTCACTTTGTGGTTCCTGCCAGCATGTCACAGTCTCTTTCACCCCAGGAATTCAGTGAACCATGCTGTATATTTCAGGTCAACACATTTACTAGGTGCAGGGAATGTCCTAGCAGCTATTTATCAACACAGCATACAATTTGTAGTCTTTTAAGGACAAAATATTTAGTTAAATTAGCACTGTGAGCTAAGGAAATACGAGTTGTGTGCTGAAACACAGTGTGGGGCCCTGGCCAAGCTGTAACACTATCACTACAGTTTCAGGCAAGAGTCCAACACTGTGACGTGGGGCTGGGATTCATCAGCATTCTGGAAAGTGAGAATGGGGCCTGAATAACAGGCCACTGAGTCATTGCCACTCGGCCAGACGATGTCTGGAGGACAAAAAAATAAAGGCTTGATTCAGATTCATAGCACCACTTAAGAGAATCCTCTTCACTCTTCACTCTTTTTTTTTTTAAATCCTATTGTGTGAAACTTTGGGTTTTTGAGTAGCTGCCAGTATTAGAGTCCCTGCTCATTTTATTATGGTGGTCCTAACATGATTCAGCTCATAGCTTTACTCAAGTTAATAACTTGTTAATAATAATAATAGTTAATAATAACATGTTAATAATAATAATAGTTAGAAGTTACAATAATGAATCCTCTGCATTGTGGTATTAATGATCAACCTACTTACACTGCATCTAATCCTCTGAGAGAAATCAGTCTTTTTCAGAAACCT
Source organism: Brachirus orientalis (assembly GCA_016785285.1). Taxonomy (NCBI): domain Eukaryota; kingdom Metazoa; phylum Chordata; class Actinopteri; order Pleuronectiformes; family Soleidae; genus Brachirus; species Brachirus orientalis. Next base: position 1,013,897 of record JAFBJR010000197.1, on the reverse strand, counting down.
TCACTAACATTCGATTTATTCTCAGTTTTGGTGACTAGTAATAGTAAAGAAGCTAGAAAATAAACAATGTAGTCATGGTATGACTGTTCTAAGAGTGGACAATGTCAGCAGGGAGAAACCACCTTATCCTTATTGTATTTTTTGAAACTAGGTCAAAGTAACTCATGCATGGTTGATCCTGGACAATTAAATGCCATTGACACATTTTTATTTTCTTATTTTTTTGTTTGTCTGTTTTTTCAATGCCTGGTCCCTCATTACTAAAGTAAACAGAGCACATCAGTATGTTTTTGCAGACACTGCACTTGCAAGAAGAGAGATGTTCAACAGCACATTTCATTTGTTTTATAAAATGCTCATATCCATCCAGTGATGCAAGTTTGTAAACAACTCTTACTTAACTTTATATCTGGTTATATCACAAGTAATTAAACTGTAAAGTGACTATGAAAAACAACCCCAAAGTAGAATATATACTAGAAATGTACTTTTCACTTCCAGCTAAAATGAATTTTAATTGAAAATGACCTAAAATGTTACCTTGTTAACATTGTATCAAGCCTTTGTCTTACATTTTGATGGTCAGTGTATATGCTTTCGAAGTATTTTTTTATTTATTTATTTTTTCAATTCTCAAGAATCACTATTAAAATGAAAATTTCAATCCAAAGGAATGTGCTCCCCATATCTGAACTAACACAGGTTTGTATCTGGAGCTAGATGTTCTGAGCGTATGAAAACCCAAAGGCATCGTGTGACGCACTGACACCTCATGCAGCTCACTGCATCACTGTCCATAGATTTAAACATGCTTTTTGTTTGTCGTTTTGTTTTATTAAATCTAGGCCAGACCATTTGAGCTGCCATGTGAAGCATGTGCATTCCTCAGAAAGACCGTTTAAATGTCAAGTAACGGTAAGAGTCACAACTATAAGCTTTCTCAATATTATTATTATTATCATTATCATTTTTTTTTTTAATTGCAGTTACTGTTGTACACCACTGACATTTGACCTTGTCTACTGCGTGGTTGCAGGCCTGTACCTCCGCTTTTGCCACCAAAGACAGACTTCGCTCCCACATGATCAGGCATGAAGGCAAAGTGACCTGCAGCATCTGTGGGAAGATGCTGAGTGCAGCCTACATCACCAGCCATTTAAAGACTCACGGACAGAACAACTTTAACTCCTGTAACAAAGGTACAGTATGTTATACTTGGAAAGGAGCAAGAATAATAAGTCCTCTCAATTTGTCTAGTCACAAACTGACTACTAAACAACCACTATCGGAGATGTCTTGTGTTTAATAAAATAAATTAAGGTTGAAAAGTCTTTTGTTGATAACATTCATCAAGCCCTTGATAATGAAGCTCATCACCTTCTTGGTAATTGTTACAATATTGTGTATGTTTTGTACTCTTAAATAGCTAGTTCAGATATTTGGTTATATGTGGCACTGACACATCATCAGACATGTCACTCAGTGATAATAAGCCTGCCAGTGAGGACATAAGGAAGAACAGAGTTTAACCACATAAGGGTTCACCTAATAAAATCTGCACCTGATGAAGTCCACAGTGTAACAATAGTTTTTAGTTAGACTACCTTTTTAGACTGAATATTCAAGTGTCTTGCAAACCACTTATTCTTTATACCAGAGTCCATAGAGAAAATTAGCAATTTACCATCAGGGAACGCAGAAATAGCTGAATGACTGCTGCCTCATCAGTAACTTCAGATTTCTTGTTTTGTGACTTGAAAAATGTTGATTTTTCTCTATGGACTTTGGCATGAGAGAGTGACCATTTTGAGATAAAGCATTGCTGCTTTATTCCTATTCTTGAGATATCATAGACTGATGTAGCCAGGTTTTGTCTCAGTGGTTCTTGGTACAAGGAGTGAGTCAGTGGCGGGCACTTTGCACTCAGTACCTCATACAACCACGTCTCAAAAAATTAAACCCTAATTGTATTTTAACTTGATTGAGTCTCTGCAGCACCAAAATGTTAACTCTTATCTTGTGTTTCTGTAGAGGGTAATGAAGTCTGCAATTCTGCCTCTGTGACACCTGTGACTGTCTCGGCCCCCATCACCACAACGATGAACCGGGGCAACTCCAACAACCCTGTCACCATAGCCGCACAAATGAACATTAGCACCAACACGGTGAACATCACGTCTCCAATCAGTCTCCAGCATCCAGTCACCATCACTGGACCGGTCAACATCGCCTCTGTCAACATCCCGGCCACAGCGCCGATGAATATTGCCCACCCAGTTGCAATAACTACCCCCATGCCTATGAATATAGCCGGCCCGCTCAACATCGCCATGAGGCCAGTGGATAGCATGCCTTTTCTGTCCCAAGTCTTGCCTTCCTCCCCGCCCTGGTAAAAAGAGGAATAAGAGGAAATAGAGAGAGAGAGTTTTGAGCTGGCCAGAAAGAAAGGGAATATACAGCAAATGGAGAGACTCCCCCGTCTTCCTGATTTGCTCTTCCAGTCCAGCTCTCCCCCCCCCACCCACCGACCCTCCAAACCCTCTTTGACTCATCAAACCATGAAGTGACTATTTCCACAAGCTGTGCGGGCAGCCCAGCAGGAGAAGTCGCAGCCACTTCTCAACCAGCGATCAGTGACTGACCCCCAGATGCAGGACACTTGAGTAGGAATCGAGTAGGATTTATCTTGAAATCAGGACAAAACCGTAAGACTTAGGGTAGTCACTTAGAATGATGAAACTGTGATTCTTTTTTTTTTTCTTTTTCTTTCATATCATGACAGATGAGAGAAGAGGATTCCTGTAGCACACTCAAGGACTCTGTAGGAAAAAAACCACACCTGTGCTTTTGTTAAAGGAAGATGAGAAATGGACTGAAGCAATAACTATAAATTGCTTTTTTGTTATGTTTTACAACTTCTCTCCCAAAGCCTCCGAGTGTTGCTTTTTATGTTGTTTTGTTTGTTTTTTAACTATAGCCTGCTAATCACTATTTAATGTTATAGGAAAATAATTTAGTAAAAGGGACAGCAGCTTCCACTTGCATGGAAGAATATTTTTTCACAGTGAATGGCTTATTGTTTTCTTCTCAGATAGTTTGTATGCTCTTGAGGTACAGTGACTAACTTGTACAGTTGACATAGTAATGTATTTTCACGTCAGCATTTTCATTTTTGCTCCTGTCATTCGAGTGGATGTCAACACCGTCCTCTCGATTATGAAATGCTTTGTTTTCTTTTTGTATGGAAATGTTGTTGTTGTTTTTTTTTTTTCTTTGCCTATTTGTATTTTTTTCCATGAAGTCAGAATCAACTGAGTTTTGCACTGAAAGCATATCCTACATACAGCTGAGCAGCAGCAGTATTATCAAAGATCAAATTGAAGTCTTAGAAGAATGTTTGTGAGCCGGCCTTCTCTTGTGGGCCATCTAGTGGCTGAAAATGGAAAGGCCAGGCTGTGTAGTGACGCTTTTTTCAGGCTGTTACCGTCATGAATTTTATTTTTTTTTTTTGAGTTTTGAGACTCTTCTGTACACCTATTTAATTTTGAATCATTAATCTGTGATTGCCCCCCCACCCCCCAAGATGATACTAACGATCATTCACTCAGGAAAAAAACATAAATTTTGCATGAACGTGGTTCCTTTTTGGAATCATTTGGCATTTTGGTGTTGAAACACTTTACCGGGCTTGCAGGCTCTAATTTTCTTTTTTAACCATAACCGTCCATTTGAATTAACAATGGAGTACATGCTGTACCATTTAACATTTCCCTTCATTTCGAGTTCAGTCTCTGGTTGCACGGTCATGTGGCTGAGAGCTGGATGATTATGATGAAATACAAGTTTGTGTCCATTAAAATAATGGGAAAAAGATTGTTGTTGCATGAGCCCAAACACTAGATGTTGAGCTTCAACTCTTTTTAATGAATGCCATGTTATTCTGACAGTGTTGCAGCTTGTTCCACTTGTGGAGTAAAAATGGAACATGCATGTTTGTCATTTTATTCCCCCCCCCCACCCCCAAGTTTAGTTTGAAACTTAATGTTAACGTAGCTTCTTTTGTTGTTGTTATGCATTTACGTAGAAACACTATGATAGCCTGTTTGCCAAATTTTGATACAATAACAATGTGATAACCTGAAACATTTTTCATGAAATTGAACATCTCTTTATTTTTAAGGAAAAAAAAAAAAGGAAATTCCAGGACCCTTGTGAAAGCAGTTGAATGTATATCTTTGTAAGAAAAAAAACTATTTTAGTTCCAAGAATATGGTAGTTACAATAGATGTGAAAGATAAAATAACCTTTTTTTATAAATCTTTTGTATTAGAACATTAACAATGGTAATTTTGTATATATGAAAGGCTTAGGCTTTCTGATTAGTAGAAAGGTCAAACATTCCTACATTTTTTTTTAAATGTATGTTTGTCAGATTATTACATGAACATGCGCAATGTTATGTGCCTTTTATTTGGGTTGTCTAAATAAAAGAAAATTATCAAAAGTGTTTCTGATTTAAATACTGCTCAGTATGTATGAACCACCATCATTACATTTTCACATTTCAGAAGTGTTAAATATTAAAACAGGACACAATAGTAATTATATTGTTTGACCATAACCGTGTCTAAGACCAATTCAAAATCCACTTAAAGTGATTGTGATAGCTGGGACTTCACTGCGAGTGCCACCTGGTGCTGGGACATGGAGGCTCACTGCTGGTGGGAACACACAGATAATTGATTCAAGCAGGTTAACAAATAAAATCTACACCTGCTGAACTCCATCTACAAGATTACATGTTGGTCAAGTGTGTGAACCTCTCAATCTCCCACAGCAAGTGAGCAGGCGAACGTTTTGTGATTTGGGTTAATCTAAACAAACACCAAAGTCCATAACAACAAGTTCAATGTATTAATAGAGGCAGCAGAGGATTAACAACTCCTGTGTGCTGTGAAGTAAAATTGTTTATTTTCTCTATGGACTTTGGTGTGGGGGTTGAGTTGTTATCTAGTGGTGAGATAAAGCAGAAAACATACTGTAAAGTTATCGTAGGCTTAGACAAGTGTGTATTCTATGAAATTAACCATTTGTGCAGTGACTAAAATCAGTTTTCCTGAGAAAGTGAGCCTGGTTCTCAGCTCATCACAGTCAGCCTTGTCACGAGCTCACACTTCCAACAACCCTGAATTATGTGTCACCCTGTTTTCACTGTTATCAGTGTTGATCTCAAATCAGACTGTCTGCATGTGACAAATGCTGCTTCTTTATTCTAAATGTACACAGTGTGATTTCTTTCCCCCCCATTTTTAGATTGTGTTGCCTTTCCATATACTGCATTAGAATACTTATTCAAAAACTGTATTTTTCTGCATTAGCGGCTGATGTTTCAAATGTGCCCTTGAATGCACCGTGGACTGTATGTTTTCTTTTAAACTCCCTCTGTGGGACAGGCTGTGACCACTTGCAAGAAGCCGTGAACTAAACCTTAATGCCACAACAGTAAAAATGTACCGATGCCTCAATAATGATCAAATAATTTAATAAAATACATGAATAATGTCAATTGCAGAGCACACATTCTGCATCATGTGAACGCTGATGATATGTTTATCATAATGTACTGATCATTTTACCTCGTGGTGCTTTGTGAACAGGGTGAAGGGTGTCACAGAGTCTTATGTAAAACTATTAATGCGTTATCATTTTTATACAGTACATTTGAAAGACGTAAAAAGAAGTTCTCAAAGACGAGGAGGAACAGTGTATTAAAGGAAAACATTTATGGATGTATAGATGTCAGCAAGGTCAAACTTAAATATTAAGTCAGGCCAATAACAGATTTTCTGTTTTTCTGATTTCAGAATCTATTTCCTGGTTCTTTTGCGAAACATTTTTCTTTGCAAATTTTTGACATTTCATAAAAAAAACATTGATTAATTGAAAAAATAAGAAGAAGAAGAAACATTTCCCCTAATGGGAATCATGTATTTTTATATATTTTATATCCTTTATATTGATAAAAGATGCACATAGAAGTCCGTGTCAGTATTGCCAAAGACAAGGATCATTTCTATAAACGTTTAGAAAGTGCTGTTGAACAGGAAGGTCAGTGGCATCGTGATGCTCCATTTGAGCATTTATTATGATTATTTATGTTTTACATGATCACTGATTTGCTCTGAAAATCTGTATGTAAGTTGCAATATAGACGTTGTCCAGCAGACGGCGCTGTTTATGCACATTTCCCTCTTCCTGCCACTGGAGTCCCCTCTCTCTTTGCATTAACCTCTGTCGTCCTGTGGTACAGTTGCAATGAAAGCAGCCAGTTAAAGGTCAAGTGTGTCAAATATAGGTGAAATGTTTTTCAGTCAACTTAAATTAGTTATAAATAAAGCGTACTTATTTTTTCTATAAATGTACGATCACCAGAACTAATGACTCTCTTGGTTTTTCATTGCACCAAAATGAGTCTTGTATGAGGAGCAAGGCCAGCTCTGTGTACTGTATTCAGTGGAAAAAGTTTGGAAAATTGCCCTGTACTGTGAAAAAAAAACACTTGGCAACGTCTTAGGATGGAGAGTTCAATTAAAGTTCACATGCAGGAGGCCTGCTCTGCTCAACTTCCTGTTTTCATATTAACACAATAATATCAAATAGACATAAATTGACAATGGGGACATTTCTAATAATAAGAGTTCTGGAGCTCTAAATGTCATCTTTGATTTTAAAAGAATACAGTTTTAATACTTTTATGCCGCAGGTTTTTGTACAATTCGTTTTTACCGAAAAGCTTTATAAGAATCAAATAAAACTGGGATTCCTTTAAATATTGATCAATATTTAATATTTAATATCAATTAAATATTGATCTACCGATTTATCATTGAAACTGTGTTGTCATGTGACATGATGGTGTTCTCCCATGTGCCTTGATAACACAACGGCAAGTTTCACTCGGCACCAAAACGCAAGTTAACATTTACAGTTTCATTTGTTCTCATGATCTCAAAGCTGGCCTTTCGCGGAGTTTCTCCGTGTGCACGACATGTCGTGCTCACGGGAACACGTTTGATTCAATTCAGACAAATGTCTGTAGTCATTTAATATCATGAGTGACTGCACGCCATGAACTTAAACCTCTTTTCTGCCCTTTTACTTTATAGAAACTGAAATACTGACACACATTTTTGATTGCCGGTGTGGTTGTACTGACTGCACTGTGCACGCACGCAGTTGGAGATAAGGGTGCTCGCCACACATGACACTTGGAACAAAACTGATTATGACCATTTCACAAACTGCTCAACCCACAAAATCAACACCTTCTAAATTCTATAATATCCAGCAAATCGGTTTGCCACTTCATTTTGCCATTAAACAGCTTTTTTTAACTGGATACTGACGTTTGGGAACTTGACGCTCCCGCACCAAAGTCTATAAAGGGATCTCAGGGAAACAGCAGCTGCTGGTCTACTGGTGCCTAATTTGGAAAGTTTGTGCTCCTCAGTTACTGTATATCAACAAGTATTTCACCAAAGCCACAAACATTCATTTTCAACATTCAAACTTAATGTTGGAGGCTGCAGTGGAGCAACGACTGCTGTTTACTGTGATGTAAAACGGCGGATTTTCTCTCTGGGCTTTGGTGCAGGGAGTGAACGATTTACAAAGCAACACAGAATTCAGTTTCCATTCAGTAGTAAGAACAGTGAATACATATTCACTGTTTTATAGTACATTGTTAAGATATTGTATATTTTATTTATTGAGCCTTTGTTAAGTGGCTAAAATCCGTGTGGCAAACATTATTCACTGAGGGAGGGCCTTAAAAAAGCCTGAAATATCACTTACTGTGTAAGTGTGTGCATTACTGACATTAGGAAATTTTTTTTTTTTTTTTTCAAATTTAAATCATGTATATCATTTTATAAAGACTCTTGATTCTCCATAAACGTCCCTGTGTTTTTTGTGTTTCTAATGGTAATATATAGATAATATACTGTATTTGTAGATATAGATAATATACCTGACTATAATGGGTCGGATCTATAATCCTTATAAATTTGCTTGTAGCCTATTCTTTATGAAAGACCTCTGTACCTGATATCTGGCTGACATTTACTTTAGACCATCACACGTTCCCAAGGTGTTGCGACTGCAAATATTAATGTAACGACTGACAAAATTGATGTACAAGTAGGATTTTTCTGGCAGAAAACATCCTGAAACGGGGGAAGTAGCAGCCCAGAATTATGCGGCCTGCGGTTGTTCTCATTTTGTCACTGACGACAACAGAAACGGTGGAAGACGATAACAGTCCTTCTTTAAGCTTTCTTCAAAGGTTTAAAATGTGCCCTGTTTAAAGCTGTAGGGTGTAGCCTTTAAATGTAGACCAATGTCCGTTATTTTCACAGTTTGAAGGAAAATCCAGGTCCATACATGGAAAATCCAAACATTCAGGCTGGAACAAAGTGCGAGGGGAGGGAAACAAAATTAACCAGGAGATGCCACACTCAGATTTTCTCTGAATAACAATGTAGCATTTAATATTAGTCTGTGGCGACAGCGGTATGTTTTACATCATGGCTGACAGAGGGAAGGTGGAAACGTAACAGTTAGACTAGTAAATCAAAACAGAGAGGCGGCTTTGAGCCGCTGGAATGTGGACTGAGTCCTTGGCTGAAAACGCCCGCAGGTGGCTGCCACATCTGTGCGTGAGCGTGTGCGTGTGCGTGTGCGTGTGCGTGTGCGTGTGCGTGTCTTCTTCACAGCAGCATCCCTGTCACTCACTGCAGAAACTCACTTCATGACTATTTTCTTTCCAGCAGCTTGTTTGTGAGCTTCATTGTCTCGGCTGGTTCTGAGTTGCCTTCGATTCTCCGTGCCGCTCAGAAACACATTTTTGTTTTGGCAGCAGAAGTTACACTGGAGTTTGAATTCTAAACATAAATACTTGTATACAGAACACTTGCCACATTCAAAAGCTTCACTTTGGGCCCAAGATTGCCTTTTTATGTTAATTATAGTATGAATTTGCAAAACACAACAAAGACTGTGTCTGTATAAAGTGTGGCATATCACATTTACAAACTAAGCTGCATCGATATCTAATTATTGTATAGGTTTATATATGCCATGACTGGGCCTGCATGAAAATAAATGAATACACTGTAAATGATCTTGTTGGGCCTCAGTCTACTCAGAACGACCTGCAAGGTCTGGGCTTGTGGAAATCCCCGCCGTCGAAGAAGGTGGAATCAGATTGCCTGCATGTCTAATTGAATCTGAAGCCATGAGCTCCACATGAGGCATGGTGTCTTAACTGTCCTGTCGTACGACAGTTTAAAGGGCTTAAATGCCTGCCAGGCTGGACTCTGATTAAGTAGTGTCAGAAAGTCTGTCAGGCGCCTGCCTCTACATTAGAGGAAGACCTTTTGTCTGTCTGCTGGTTTGGATTACCTGCAAGATGCACATTATAGTGGAAAAGAGCAGCAGGAAAATGAGCAAACAGCGAGTAACGAATGGTGAGACCCCGAAATGTTTTCCCTCACAGATCACATCATGAAATGGATTCAAGAGAACAGTGGCTTCGGTTGCGCTTCAGATTTCAGTCACATGGATGGATGAGCAGTCACAAATGTATGTTTTAAAGGCGTAATCTGACCCTTTTTTTAAGTTTGATTGTACGAGGCACTGACCACCAGCCTGAGACCTGGAACGACGGCTCTCAGTAAAGTATGGCTGTCAGCAAATGGTTTGCTTAACGCGCTTCTAATTTGGCAGGTGTCTTACCAAGGGCACCGCTGTGTGCAGTGCTGACTTTAATGTTTGGATAAGAAATGCAAGAGATACTGGTGAAAAAAAAAAGAAATGGAAGAAAAAAGACAGATTTGAGGTCATCTCATACAGAAGTTCTACTAATGACTATTAAGATAAATATTTAAAGCAGCTTTTCTTGAAATGATTATTGTCAGGCATCTGAAATGAAACAAAGGGATAAGCTGCTCTGCCCCTGTGCTGCTGACCTCATGATTACTCTGATTGAAAACATGGCTGCTGGTGTGGACATGAGGAAAAACAGGTTTCAGCCTCTCAACAAAGGGCTCACCTCATAAAATCCAAATAAGCTGCCTTTTCTAAATGGAAACTGAAGTTTATGTGACTTTCCAAAGCCAATCGAGATTTTGATTTGATTCGATTTTGAACATGAAACATGTCCATAAAATATAAATGATAAAAAGTAGTGCGAAGAAGTCCAAAGGACCCACCCCGTCTGCCTGCACCAATAATAATGATTTCATTTTATTATTCTTTTTTTCATGGAATAAACATATTATCATTGTCATGATTTATTTATGACATATTAATATGATCAATATCACAATATATCCAATAATCCTGATCATCGTTAGTAACAATAATAATAATAATACAACACAACATCGGTAACATCATCATTATCACCATTGGCAATACAACCATCATCACATTCATGTAACCTATCATTCTCACTATACCATCATCATTGGTAACATTATTAATATTATTATTATCATACTCATATAACACTCCACAGTATTTGTAATATTATCATTATTATTATTGTAAATTATAATTGAAAACAGCTTGTGAATATCGCTGCTCCCCTTTGTGTCTGTACTGTGTGAAAACCATGTCTTTATACACTGAAAAGATTTAAATGTCCGAATATTTGGAAATTGCTTGCATTTATCCCCCCCAACTCATTCCACATGCACTTTAAGATTCATGCTCCCTCTCAAATTATATCTTCATCTCTCTGGCTGAAAAGATTTGGAATATTGACTGGTAGTAGGTTGTTACTGGCTGTAAACATCATTTGTGCCGTATTCTAGTAAACTAGGTCATGAAGTTATAATAATTTTGTCTGTAAAAATAATGTGTTTGTATGTTCCCTTTTTTTTTTTGCGGCATGAAAAGTGAAACGTACAATTAAACACTGAAGAACTAATAGACAACACAGAATGTGGAGTGAATTATATCTTTCTCTATATAGTTATCATTACCTTAGTTTTACTTAAAATTAGTGATCATTTATTACTATCCATCTTCTTTTTTTTTTAACTTCCTTAATTCATTATTTACATTATTAATAAGTTAAATATTATTATTTCCAGAGCAAAATATGTTAATGTCATCAACAAAATAATATTAATTTTAATAATGTAGTGAAACTGAACAGGTCATTATGATATACACGACCAGTTAAAAGTTTGGACACACATTTGGACCCCATTAAATGAGATGTGTCCAAACCTTTGACTGGTAGCGTATGTTAAATAATTTGGGTCCCGATAACGATCCCTGTGGGACTCCACAGGCAATCTCCAAATATTCAGATATGAATTCTTCCATCTGCAAAAGCTGCTGTCTCGATAGATAGATGAGATAAATAACTTTTGATCCAGCTCAGTTCCACACCCCTTGTGCCATAAAGTGGCCATTTGTTTAGCAGTCCTGACGGGTTAATCATGTTAAATGCTTTCTTAAAATCAATAAATATTCCACTTGCATATTGTTTTTCCTCCATTGCTTCAGTTATTTCTAGGAATGTTGAGCTCTTTGCTCTGAATCCATACTGACTTTGGTTGATTATTTAGGAATTTCTCTAATTTACTGGTAAAAGGTTTTTCCTGGATTTTTTTGAAAATAGTGGGAGGAGTGAAACTGGCCTATAGTATATCAAGAGGTGGTTGTTCCCATGCTTAAATATTGGTGTTACATTTGCAATTTCAATCTTACGTGGAAATGAACTAGTTAAGAATAGTTAAGAATGATAAGTTGCAGATGTGTTAAAAGGTCTGAGATACCATCAATTACTTATTTTTATTGATGCCATACCAGTACCATTGCAGTCAGTCAGATCATTTTTACACTTATTAACAACAGTTTTTACTTCCAGTCATCAAGGATTATTTCGAATAAATGTTTCACTCATAGTGTCTCTACTGTGTTCTGGAATCTTTGCTGCTAAATCAGGTCCAACATTTACCACAAAATCATTAAATCATATTCATATTATAATTGTCACCACTTGAGAAAATCGACAATTTAAAGTCACAGCACACAGGAGTTGTTGCTCCCCTGCTGCCTCCATCAGCAAATTCAAATGTGGTATATTGTGGTTGTGATTTTTGAAATCCGATGTTCAAATCTGCCAAGTGAGGCAGCAGTAGACCAGCAGCTCCTTTGTCTTCATGAGCTCAAAACGCTGATTTTCTTTACGGATTGAACCACTTAACACACACTTCAGTCAGAAAAGGCCGTTTAGAATGCAAACATATATTTTTATTCAGTCTATTTTTTACTTGTCACCAATGTGTGAGACAGCGTCCATTTCTGAGGCTGGTTTTTGGCACAGTCAGTGTTAGTCTCTTACATAATTATCTAGTGTTACAGTCTGTCGTTAGCTGCCATCCAACTGAACAAGAAGAAATAATACAGATCTAATCCACTTTTGTAGCGTATCTAAAAGAAAATACTCTCTCTATTAAATAGTAAAGCATCATTACAGGGGCAAACATTACACGGTTCCTGTCAGTGTCATATTAGTTTGACGTTTTACAGTGATCACATTCCTCTCCTTCTTTATTCTGTCCCCACTGTTGTCCATCTGGCATGTCATCCTCAAATCTGTGCTGCTAATACAAGAACACAAGACAGCAGCAGGACTCGGTGTCCAGATTTTTACCAAACCTCTTGCCCGGGCTTAGCAAACTCCCCTCTGGAAGGGTTATCAGAACAAGTACGGCGGATACAACGCAGAGAGTCCTTTTCCACATTTATTACGCATACATGGTCAGTTGGACTTACAGTCAGGTTGTAAACCTGTAACACGAACACAAAACACAAAGCTTAAGTTTAACTAATGATATTTTCCATGTGATATTGAATTTCCAACGGTACCGGCTTTCGCTCACTCACCAATGGGGCGTACCGGTCCTGATGATTAATCTAGCAGATGTGTCTATAGGATCAGTCGCAGGTGCTTTTGGAGAACTGTGCGTTCCCCTTATACATGTACTGAGGTTTACTTTGCTTAATGAACCTCAAAGTTAGATGAAATGTATGAAAGGTATGAAAGCCGACTCAGTAACTGTCGGAAAGTTCTACACCTCCCAGTTGGTCTACTGATTCTTAATCCAAGTAGGCCACCTTAATTTGTTTAACGGTGTGAAATTCCCCCCATGATAAGAGGTGTGAGGTTTTGGTTTTTGGAAAGTTACAGTGTTAGACGCGCCGACAATTCATTGTTATATTAATGTCAAACTCCATCGTCCACCGTGAGGACGTTATACTGCTAGTTTTGTCTGACGGGAGGTTTGCACTTTCCATTTGCTCTGTTTGGTGTTTCGCTTTGGCACAGCCTGGTCCTCATGTGTTACCACACAAGGCTGGTGAAAGATGGACAGATGGAGGGTAAGAACACGCGGCTCCATGCAAAGTGACTCACGTCCCATTGTGTAATCAGGCTATATTAAATGAAGGAACATCACACCCTCGTTCCTGCAGTGAGCCATGTGCACTGTTGCTTAAACCTGCACCGTCATCACACCCTTGTACACATGATATGTACCGTTAGGATTTGAGGATTATCATTTGATGAAGACTTAAAGATGTATTTTGATTTATTTAAAAAAAACAATGCAAACTTCTTATTGACTTCTATTTCCATGAGTAAAAATATAATAAATCTGATATAATCTAAAACAAATTAAACCATATAAATTCATGTAACCAAAGCCATGTAAATAAAAGGGAATGTGCATTTAAAATTTAAATTAGATACATAAGATTGTCTAGTGTTAATTATAGTTGTTTACATGTTGTTATTGATTTGATTTTTGATTCCATTTAATTTTCTGTCTTCTTTGTCATTTATGGACTCATTTTGCATCATAAATATGTTTTCTTTTTTCAATGAAATAAACATTATATTGTCGCACTTTTATTTTGAAATGGTCTGCGGTATCAGCGTGAATATTTTCAGTTGACTGCTTGTCATAGGTGTACAAAGAGCAATAGCACATGTCAGTGACCAGCTTAGTCAGTGGTCTTTGGAAAATGTGCTCACCAGTTAAAGCCTAGTTCATGCTACACACATTCCTAGCGAAAAATGGGACCAGAGATGATTTTTGCAAGTTGCAGCCACTGATCAGCATGTGATCATCAGTCACTGGGTGTGAAATATTCACAGACATGGCTATGAAAACAGACCCCGATCTCATTTCTAGCATGATTTAGACTCAGTATTTAGTGACTCAGAATCAAAGAAGTGGACACATATTTGCTATGACGTCACTATTTTGAGTTGAGCTAGTTATGAAACTAGATTTTATGCACTTTGTTGTCTTTTATGTCTGTAACAGAGTGTTTTATCTGTGCTGCTCCCTTGAAAAGTAGGTTGTTAATCTGAATGGGACTTCTTCCTGCTTTAAAAAAAGTTAAAGGATATAAAATGTATGCAGCCAATCAGACACCAGGATGGTGTGATGGTGACTGAAGTCCCAATATCGGAGAGAAGATGAGGGAGACAGAAAAAAAAATCAAAATACAACATCTCAGAGACCAAAATCATTTCCATAAGTGGACCTGTTGACATGAAAGTGAACAATATGAAGCCTGGTTTCATGCATCTTTTCCTGTGTCACTTCTCATGCTTTTCATTTTTTCGCAAATGACAGTGCAGTGTGTGGTCACTCACGTAGAATCAAGTTAAAAGGACTGCAAAGATCCCAAAAGAAAGTGATCCTGTGACTCTGAAAGGCCTATAGCGTGAAGATGGTGGAAAAAACGTTTGAGAAACCGTGGTCTAACATATTGCTAAAGTGCATATACTGCACAGTATAATCCCTGTAGGCCTTCTTGGACACTTTGGCTCGACACAGTGTTCACTGTACTGTAAAAGTGTTGACATTTTGTAGGGGATGGATGAAATGTGGTGATTATTGTTGGGGCCAAAAGTGAATTGACAAATCTACTATGCAAATGTGATGGGAAAAAAACCCAAAAAAGATACACATCCTGGACCTAGAATGACTCACAGCTCCACAGCACGTGGGCAGGCAACACTTTTTAAACTTTTTGTTCTATTCGTCTCTACAAGCTTTCATACACTACTGCACTTTCTCAAATCTGATATTTAGGCAGGTCATGGTCTGAGATGGATTGTGAGCCAGTGTCTCCCCAAAGAGTTTTTAAACTAGTGCACTCTGATGACAAATCTAAAGTCGTAGCTCCAATTAACTGGCATCTAAAGTCTGCAATAATGACAGCGATCCTCCATCCTTGGTTGTAGTAGGAAAAGCAACGACAACGGCTTAGCACCTTAGTCTCCACCAGTGAAATTTAATCTTAAAATAAACGAAATGCTAACAACAGCAACATTTCGAAAACGACAGGGTATAGCTTTCTATTTGGGTGTGGTGAGGGAGGTTTGGTCTGCTTCGTGGATCCTAATAATTATATCCATTTTATTATTCCTTTTGTCAAAGAGGTTATGTTTGTTTGTCTGTAACTCAGTAAAAGTCAGATTTTTATGAAAATGTCCAGGGATGCAGATTAATATAATTGCCCAAGGAAAAAAAAAGATTTGACTTTGGTGGTGATTTTCTTTTAAAACAATCGTCAAACTTATTGGAGGTTTGCACTCTCCGAGTGCTTTCTCTCATTTCTACCTGTGCCTGTCCTTATAAGGCATATAAAACATATATATATGTTTATTTATGAATGATTATGTATTATTATAACGAATCGGTCATTTTATTGTCATTTGCCTCTTGTTTCTGCTTCATGGATGATTGAATTTGTTTCTCAATTTCTCATGCTTTTCATTTTGGTGACAACATATTTTTTGGCAAACGGTAGTGCAGCGTGTGGTCACTCATGTAGAATCTTAGGACTGCAAAGATCACAAAACAGCATGTGGTGTAGTCCAACATGTACTGTAAAGTGACCCTGTGACTGTGAAAGTCTTATAGCGTGAACCTGGTGTGTTTGGATCATTGTATTTGTTTCATTTCCCTGTAGAAACACATTATTACTGTTGCTGTTATTATTATTATTATTATTATTATTATATGAAAATGTTCTGTGCATGTGCGCGGAGACTGGGCAGGCGCATGCAATACGACTCCATTTCCCAGACTGCACCGCGCCCCATGATGTTCCCAACAGCTGACAGACGGTGAAAGCCTCTGCCAGAGAGCTGCCTGTCGGTCCACTCGTCGTTGGCCTGAACGGACTGAAACTACTCATCGAGCGTTTGCTGCTCTGGACCTCTTCTCTGGCCCGGACTGCACGGAATCCACACATCCATTTAGAAGTGCAGGCTCCATCCTCTCCAGATTGGGAACCTGGGGGACATTTGGTGTCGGCGAACTTCCACAATAGGTCGCTGCGTCGCTTTGACGGGCTGCATATGTTTTACTCGAGAGCACCAGTTTTTGACTGCAGCCCTTCCAGCCGTGCCCGATGCTGAGGAATGGATAGTGAGTGTGCGAACGGTGGGAAGATGGTGGAGAGTGAGGACCAGCAGCCGGAGAAGAAGAGGGACAGCGGCGGCGGCGGCGGTGGCGGCGGTGGCGCAGCGATGGCCGCACTTCATCAATGCGAACTCATCCAGAATATGATTGATATCTCCATCTCCAGTTTGCAGGGGCTGCGCACCAAATGCGCCGCGTCCAACGACCTCACGCAGCAGGAGATCCGCACTTTAGAGGTAAAGAGCTGCAGTTTCACATGTATGTCAGAGCAGCGCGCGCGCGCGCGCACAGCAAACTGCGGAGTCATGAAGCCCTAACGCTACGTCCGCTCCATGTTTACGCTGAATATCGGCCGCAAAGCAGAGCATCAGTGAGCCGAGCACGGTTCACAGTCCAGGCACTGAGGAGAACGATGAGAGTGAAACGAACGTTTATCTTGTATTATCAATGATGCCTCAGTGAAGTCAGACAGGGCTGTGTGTGTGTGCGTTTGTGCGCGCGCGCGCGCGTGTGTGTGAGACCATGCTGTGCAGCTGAATCCAGCCTGGCCTATAATATGGCACACATTCAATAATGTGACCATGATATAATTTATCATCCACTCTCTGCACGGCGGTTCTCGGGCCTGCAGGACAAAGCACAGAGCGAAATATTCGACGTGTTTCATGTGTCTGGCAGCCGTGCGTGCGTGCCATCTGGATGCAGATTCGGCTGAGTCGTGATAGGATGACTTGACATTGCTTTGTAGGGCCTCAGCGTATCGCCCTCTCCTCCCAGCCGGTGCAGCACAGAAGCCATGGCTGCAAGAGTGCTAACACACCGGCACCAGCAAAGGATGCACACAATTATGTCTTACTTTGCAGCAGTTGACGTGTTCACCTGGAAAAACGGTGCAAATGTAGATGCAGAGTGGGGATGCCCTTCTCAACGTGGTAGAAGGTGTGTTTTTTTTAAAGGAGCAGTGTTTATAAAAATGTTTGGATTTCCTACTCCCACTCTATTTAGTGTAGACGTGTTGCTGTGTACCACGATGAGGGTTGTTGTCCACAAATGGCTAGCCGGAGATGACATCCATGCTTTTTTTTTTGAAAATTCTCAACAGAAACGGGGTGAACCTGGGGGCGACCTCACTCCTAGTTCCCATGTAAATGGAACGCAGCATAAGCCTATCTTCATGTGCTTCGGTCAAGGGCCTTTCGTTAAGGAGGTTGCCATTTTTCTCTGCCATGTTGTCACTTTTTTTCATCTGAAAGTTCAGGTTCACATCCATCTGAACTGCACGACCCTGCACGACCCTGCGAGTTCAAAATATGCAGCTTTGAAGTGACAGACCTTCTCTGGACCTTTTAAAGGTGCAATATGGAGCAATATTTCTTCTAGAATTATCGACCAGGAGTTCTTTGTTATTCTTCAAGTGTAAATCAAGTGATCTGAGAGAGAATAACACTTCAGTTTCTCCTCAGGGTTCGGTTCACAGCCACACAGCTGAATGCGCTGCTTTATAAGAGGCTTTGACCAATCACAGGGCAGATCAGCGAGAGCAGGTGCTCCTATTGGCTGTTCCACCTACACCTTCCATTTGGTGGAATGATAGCTACTCCAGCACCTGCAACAGCTGCCCATGCTGCAAAGAAATTTAAAAAATGGAAAGAGCCTAAAGCTATTTGCCACTGCTCCATAGCTTTGAGCAATGACGCTTCGAGTCACACGAAGCTTCTGCATTTACTTTGCTGAAAGCTGTCAGTCATTTTCATGTCACCACAGTGTTTGTTTGCCTCCATGCCTGTGCTCCTTTTTTCATGTTTTAATAATGGATGGATTTGATCGAATCAGGTGCATGACATGGGGGGGGGGGGCGCTTTTTTTTTTCCCTGCCTATTTCTGTCTCGCAACACATTTCATAGTGTTCCGCAAAGAGGTCATATTGAACTCTTCTGTAAACTGACCATCTTACGTTTCATATTTTACAATTTACATAATGATAAATTGGCTAGTGCTCGTTGTGCGGGCGTAGGCTCTATGTTGAGACTAGCATGAATGTAACCTGCTGACTTTCCATTAAAATATGGGAGATTTGCCTTATAACCTGTCCAAATATCTGACCATTATTTGAGCAACATTTCATTTTAAATGACTTTTGTTCACAATCTATTGTCTGTTTGAGGTTTGCCTTTGTGACAACGACCTAAACCAGCTGAAAAATTATGTAGAGAATACCACTCTTAGGTGTGAACGCTGACTAAAAAGGAGTTGGCCAATAAAACACAATAAAATGTGTCAATATTGGCAGAGACTTTCAGAGATTGCCTCGAGTCCTCTGCCCGTTTGATGAGAGCTCAGGACAGAACGTCACAATCCCAAAGAGTATTTGAGTAACTCACAGATGAACAAGCTATTTTGCCAGGGTTCCAGTCAACTGCAGCTTTAATCGTCATTGCCACAATATGAATTCTGCAGGAAATGATGATGATATAGGCCTTTTCATGAGGGTTAGCATAGCTCGGGCCTGCATGTTTCCACTAATTGTTTCATTGCAGTCGCACACTGAGAGGACTGAAGGCATCCTTTCATGGAAAGTATTGCTTCATGTTGTCGGTAACAATGCAAAGGGGGGGGGGGGGGCAACAAACCCACCTTCAGCTGAGGAGCATTGGCTTACACATATGAACTTGCAGCTGGTGGATTGTTGTATCTTTGGAAAATGTTGCAGAGATACTGACACTGTAGAGACAATGGTAAATGGGTTTTCTGTCTCATACTTTATTCAAGCGTTATACCATGGATAAAAGGAATATTCGCTCCTGATTGGCTGGAGGCTATCAATTATCCATGTCTGTTTTATTTCTGTATAACCGAACACCCAATGAACTATTGTGCTGTTGCCCCTAAAAACTAATGTTCCAGAAAGCTCCGAGCATTCAGTTTCAGCTGCAAACAGATGCAGTAGCTTGACTGAACTAGTTCTTAAGGGACCATCAATCATGGCTGATAAAGAGAGTAGCATTTTATTGCAGTGATGTTTAGATGTGAGACGATACGGATGCTTATATACTTACTGATGCTCTATGTGATACTTTGATCTGTTTTGAAGCAGAAAATGAAGACATAAAAAGATGCTTCAGCTGTTTCAGCGGTTATTTTAAGACTCTTTTTTTTCATAATGCAAATGCGAACTGCTTAGAAATGATGGTGGTCGTCATGAGGCTACACGCTTGGCTTTGCCTCACATTTAGAGACTGTAATTAGTTTACTCACAGCTACACCATACATAGGATTAGGGCTGCAGACACCTTGTATTGTAGGGAAGATTCAGTGTCTTAACTTAAATAGAAAGCAGACCCCTTTGGTGTGAACGTGGTCCACATTGATTTTTTTATACAACATAGAACTTCTTGTCACATCTCCAGCGATATAGTCCCCCACCCATAAGATCTATGCTTTACCTTGCAACTGGACAAAATATAGTTTTGTGTAACTGCTCATCCCACACTCACCAAAATCCAGAGAGGAAATAAGTGGTTTTACATCACGGTAGATTGTAGGAGTTTCTGGTGAGATTTTACAACCACCAGTAAATTTAAATGTATTATTTTGTAACTTCTTCGTTTGAAATTATATTCTTTTTTTACACAAGTGACAGGCACGTACCAAATGAGACAGCAGTAGACTAGAAACTTGTGTTCCTTTGAACTAAAAATGCACATTTTCTCTGTTGATTTTGGTGCAGGAAAGTGTGCACTTCAGTTTCAATTTTCAGGAAAAGGCTGTCTCACGTAAAGGTAAAGTGACAAACATATCCTCAAGATGTAGACTCCGGCAGGTGGTGCTTGTCTTAGATGAGCCTTAAATTAAGTCTTTTTTCTTTTGTCCGCGCTGGCAGTCACGATTTCACAAAGCGCGGGGGCATCCATGACTCCAACATGGATGCTCTCCACACGAGGGCCACACACCCAGTACCCCATATAAATACAACCTATCACTTAAACATCTGTGTATTTGTTGTCACGTGTGCCCTGTCACTGTGTGGCAGGATATGATCTGGTAGAGAGAACTTCCTGAGGAACGCTGCAGATGCCTTTCACACTGGCATTGTTCTGCATGACAATGGACGGGCCGTGCTTGCTGTTCACACAAATTTCTTCAGAAGGCCTTGCAGACTCTTCTTGGGTCACTCTCCTGTGGTTATGAGGCCGGTTTTGGGGGTGAGGGGTTATCCCTAAAAGTCAGGAGTGGGCGTTGTTACCTCTAGTTGCTGTGTCGTGATTTAGCAAGGTTCAGCAATGCATTGCACTGAGCAACAAAAAAACAGGCTTCTGTCATGGACAACACGTTAATGACGTCTCTGACTCATTGGTTTTTATGACTTTGGTTGCTGACGGCAGTTTTGTGTTTATTATCAATTTCTGGGGTAAAAAACACATCTGAGGAACTCATTTTTATAATTTTGCATCCACACGAAGTTTGGCATGATTTTATCAGTCTCGTATGTTGATAATGTCAGCAATAGTTCATCTTGAGGCTGTACTCAGTTGAAGTGATTGTGAATAGATCTTGCTGCTCTGCATCCAGACCTTTCTATTTTAGTGGCAGGCATTTCCATTTTAGTTCTATTTAAAATTTTCTGTATGCTATTATTAATGTTTATTTTGACAAACGCTCACTTCACAGCATAGTTACAGGTTTGATACTGAATTTTAAAGCACTTCCTCTAGCTTTTTTTTGTGCATTTTTAAATACCGAGTAAGCAAATAAAGTAGCTTTGCGCCAAAATAATTTCCTACCGTTCTATCCGTGGCATCAGAGATGTACGGCGAACACTGGGAAAACTGTGAGAAGTGTTTCCACCTCCCAAAGTCAAGTGACAGTATAACATAATTTATTTCAAAAATCTATATGTGATTTATATTGAAGTTCTATGTATGTGGTCAAGTCTGCCCTTGACCTTTGAGCATTCTGTGACGGGACTAAGAGAGATATTATTGGGTAACAGTAAACATTAACAACAATGGATGAGTCCACCTTATTTGGCAACGATTAGATTTATATTCGCACTATACTTTAGCCTATGCTTTAGCAGTATTTTCAAAATTATACACTATTGTTAGGGTTAAGGAGTGACAACATGTCTAAAATACCCAGTCTACATGTCCTTCAAGTGCGAGGACACGATTGCTCCCTTGATCAGCAGTCTTACTTCCTAGGTCTTACTGGCACACTGTCGAAACCAGCAGCCACTTTCACTTCTATATTTAGCCCTCCTTCAGATTTCACTTGAACCTTGTGTTTTAAATAAGAAGACTTTGGGGTTGAAATATCTGTAAAGCGGAAAATGTGTCATTGATCATTCAGCCAAATTTGAATGCTTTGAAAACTCACTTGTATATAAAATCAGGTATAAAAAGCATCAAAAATGAGCTCTATCCCACAACCAATTATTTCGAGTAATTGTTTGGCCTATAAAATGTCAAAAAATATTAATCACTGTTTTTCAAACCAGGAAATGATGGTGATGTTCTCAAATGTCCACGGTTATTCGGTTAAGTCAGTTATTTCTTTGTTATGTGAAAAATATTCACATTTAAGAGCTTGTTTTAGTAATGTGAGACAAATGCTGTATGTTGTTCTGTAACACAAACTGGAGAAGAAAATGTGGAGCATACAAAGCTTGCATTTAGTGTACAGAGTAAGAGCTATTACATCACCATTGTCCCAAAGTGAAATATTGTTTTTATGCATGAAAAGTTTTTTCCATAATATCCAGAGAATATGTTTGGAAAACCTAATTTAAGGCTCCAAACATGCCAACAACACATGCTATAGCCTATACCTTATGAAAGTATTCTGTCTATGACTTCATGTTTCTGAACCAGCAGGTGAAGCGAAAACATACCTTTTGATGATTTTGAATCCCAAAACTTTTCAACCAAAACTCGGTTTGGTTTGAGTTAGTTAAAGGGATGGGGCTTAACTTAGCCATGTTTGAAGATGTAATATTTCACATTTCTTCAATAAATATCTTAAAAAGACAATACTAATGCTATATTGTTGAGTAGTGCTCTTACATTAGCCAAAATGTTTTCCATCACTCTTAAAATCCATAGAAATCTGTATTTCTATGTAAGCTAACAGACCTGTTCATTTTGGTGGCCTTTTAATGGTGTCATCCACTTCATACTACTAGTTAACCTATGGGTTTCCTTTTGTTTGTATTTATTGCACGTCCCGCTGCCACAGCTCTGTGCAAATACACAGGAAAACCAAACAAGCCAACAATTTTCATAATGCCACGCTGCTTCCTGATGTCATCAAACTAGGTCTACTATTTGTGCTTCGACTGACACCCGCAGCGCTCCAAATTTTACAACGTGCTCAAGGCCTGCTCAAAAAGCAGAAGTGATATAAAATCTGTTAAATGGTATAACTCCTCAAAAGATTTATTTTTAGCCTGCCCATCTTTTCATATAATTCTTGCAGTAAATTTCTGAAGTATAATATTTTGAGAAACAAATCTCTGAATTAACCGGACTGGGACTTTAGTCATAGATTTTATCTGGCTCCTTAAATTCTGGTACAGTTGTAATTCCAAAATTCAGCCAATATGCCAGGGGATTCATTTCAGATCTTGACCAGTGACCATCGATGTAAAGAGTGTGGAATAGGGTTAGTCGCAGTGGCTCGAAACTCAGGCAGCACCCGTGTCAGGGTCAAGTCCAGGTATTCCTGTGTACATCATTCTGACAGAGATGTTATTACCACTACAGCTTTGAGCCACTTCCATTCAAATTTGCGCGACAAATTCAAATGAGCTGTGCGAGGTCAACGCTGTTGGTGCAAATGGGTATCACTCCCATGTTGCACCGGAGTGCAATTGAGAGAGGCTCAAACACACTTTACACTTTCATCGAGAGAGCTTTATTATTCTACTTGAACTGTGTGTTTTTCCAGCCCTGCTTGTGAGAGGATAATGAATACTGGCCTCTCCAATGGAGTGTGAACTGGTACTTCACTTTTCACATGTTTATCCCACTCAGCGTGTTTGCTGCCGCCTCTCATGCTGCCTTGGAGCTAATTTGACCGTTTTACTGTCTCGTGTCCACGCCACGCTGCTGCTATAGCTGCCCCAACATTTCAAAGCCAAGAGTATCCCGACACTTCCTCAACATCTGTAGAAGTGTTTTGCATAATGTATATGAGCGGTGTTTTACACATTGTTAAACATTTGTCAAGTATCCCTAAATATTTGTTCACTGCTGTTGATCCACCGTCTTTGCCTTTTGTTATCAGTGCTGCCTGAAATGATCAGCAAACAGCAAAGTGTCACTCGGTTTTGTCTCCTCATGGTGTTGAGAGAGAGAGAGAGAGAGAGAGAGAGATGTGCTTGTGGTGTGAGCTGTTGTGGCTGCAGCTATATTTAGACACCGTTCTTCCTACGCGTTTTCAGGGTTGGTTGTTAAATAAGAAAATCAAATGACGCGCAAGGAGTGTTTGCAAGAGGGGAGAGTGGAGAGGAAGGGGGGGGGGGGGAGTCTTTGGCCAATCAGGGGGGGGGGGGGGGGGGGGGGGTCTTTGGCCAATCAGCTGGGTGGCCTCTTATGACATGTGTGTGTGTGTGTGTCAGGGTCTAAAGAGAAGACAATGGAGAATGTCGCTCACACAAGAGTATAGAGGAAACTGAACTCTAGTGACTGTAGCCGTGCTGACCCTGTCTCTGTTTCCTTTTTTTTTTTCAGCTGCATGATGTTGAAATCTGTGAAGGTGGAGAATTTTGTTAGTTACTGTCTACTGAAAAGATCCCCACAAAATGTTAACCACCAGTTGGTAGACACACACCAGGAGGTGAAACCACAATGTTGGGCCTCTTGCTTTCGATGTGAGCAAGACAATTCTCCAGACAAGATTTTTTGATGAAGTTGAATTAGTCACTTTCATAGTGAGCTGATGTGGAAAATGGTGGTGCAGGCTGGCAGTCTCCATAAAGCAAGGCCTGTATTGTTATGCTAAGGATCCCAAAACCAAAAGCTAATAATAAATAATACAGCAAATATCTGCAAAATATGCACTTATACACAAACTCTTATCGGTAGTATATTTAGTTTCTGCCACTTAATCTTTTTTAAATGTTACAATGTTGTTACAATCTTACCAACTATGTCTTAAAATTTAGAGGTCTTAAATTTAGTTTATTACATTACGTTTCAGTTTTGAAATGTAATTATATTCTGATCTTAAAAGTACAGTGTGTAAAACTTAACAACATTAATGTTGAAGTTGCCTGTTGCAGCTGAATATCCCTGGAAAAACACCTCAAGCTTGCGTTCCAAATGTGTTGGAGAAATTATGCAGCCATTGCAATATCAAAACTCTGCTAAAAATATTTGTTTGTCAATTGTGGGCTACAGTAAATACATGGTGGTCCAAAACGGTGGCCTCCATAGAGCAGACCCTCCTCCTGACATCCCCAAGTCCAAAAATGTCGGGATGCTGTGCAAAATGTAAATAAAAACAGAATGCACTGATTTGCAAATCTCATAAACCCATATTTTATTCCCAATAGAACATAAACAACATTTCCGCTGTTGAAAATGAGACATTTTACCATTTCATGAAATGGTAAAATGTCAAATTCAAAATGAGCTAATGTTTTTCCTGAAATGGTTTGTGAGATTTGCAACATATTGCATTGCATCTTATTTTTATTTACATTTTGCACAGCATCAGAACGTTTTTGGAATTGTTGTAAATACAAAAGGCTCATAGGCTAACATAAAACAACCATACAGATCGGTTATTATACAGTAATGTATATCAACAAATTTTATACACTGGCCCTATAAAACTATGCTTTTGAGAGAAAAACTATTTTATTATGCTAATTTTCCTGTTAAATTGTTAAATGTAAAATGGAATTTTCATTCCAATTTGAATACATTTCCAATGTGAAATGTATTTATTCTTGTTTTTGTTCCATTGATTTGAGCGTTTCCTTTGACTGGCCACACTGACCACATGTTCTCCTCTCAGATAAGTCTCTGGATGAGCTTAAACGAGATTTTCTGCCGTCTATGTGTTGGTTGGCGCGTCTTAAACGGACACTAACCTCTCACAACCCCAATGCAGAGAGCCGACAGCCGCTCTGTCCTCTCCTCTCCTCCACCCCCCACCCTCACCCAGCCCACTGCTGGGGTCAACTCACACTGGTGATAAGAATGATGGAGGAGGGGCAGCGTGCAGGCCATTGTCTGGGACTGTCAACAATGTATATCCACCTCACCACTCTAAACAGTCCACATGATGTGACCTCTGCATAATGAGGCCTGCCTGCTTCTATTGTGCTCTGCTCACAACTTTTAATTTGCAGATGAATTTGTGCATCAGCCATAAATCATCTGTCTATTCACCGTGGTTTACTTGCATTATTGTAATAATTGGATGTTGCAGCTGAATATTCCTCACCTCAGCCTTGTGTCCTAAGTGGGTTAAAGAAGCTATAGCCATCATTTAGTATCGAAGTGTTTAGTATCAAAACATGTTTATTTTGTCAATTGTTGGCTACTGTAAAAACATCCAGAATGGTGGCCTTTGTGCAGCTGACCCTGCTCCTGGTGTAAACATAAGAGGTTAATTGTGGGGTAATGAAAAATCCTCAATTTCTGCAAAATTTCTGAAAATAATTTCATCAGAATTTGGCACACTGAGATTACTTTACCCATGAGTATGTTGTTGCCTTTAAAATAAAAATAGCATTAGGATAAGCCTTTCAAGCAAGGGCCACCATCACCAGCTTGTGCACATTTATCCTGTCTATTTTGCATTTTAAGCTAGAAGCTTACCATGCAAATGAAGACGAGCAGGTCCACCCACATCAACCTGATGCATAAACCAACAAAGAAGAAAGAGGAAACAGCAGAGAGAGTTGTGAACAAGTACGGGTGTTTACATCCTTTGTGGTATATCGAAGGCCAATGTAGTTCTCTGGGCCACACGGTTGGTGTAGTGGTTAGCACTCTTGGCTTTGCAGTAAGAAGACCCGGGTTCATAACTCAGTTGGAACGAGGGCCTTTCTCCCTGTGTGTGTGTGTGTGTGGTGGTGGTGGTGGGGGGGGGATTTCTCCTGCAGTCCTGTCCAGGCCCTTTGCCCTATGTCAGCTGGGATTAGGCACCCCGGGACCCTCATGTGGACGATGAAGTGGTAGAAAATGAGTGTGGAGTTCTCTGATACATGTGGGGATGGGAGGAGGAGTCATAGGAGTAGTTTTTAAAAAAAAATCTAATTTATCAATTTCATTTATGTTTTAAACAATGTATAATATTTCATTTATAACATTTCACAAATATATTCAATACCACAAATATGATGATTATCATATCTGTATCTGTGATATAGACGTATATAGACGTCTCTGTCTATGACGATATCTTGTCACATGTCACGACAAAAATAAAATCTTGATATATTTCCCAGCCATAGTTCGTACCCATTGGTTCTTTTTAAAAGAAATGTACTCTGTTAAGTGATGTTAAAATTTGCATCGTATTTGCATTGTTCCCCACTGCTGCATGTTGTTCATGTTAACGTCTGACTATGACACTGACTGTAGGTGCCACATGTTCCAACAAAATACAAGGATTTTAAAATGAAATCCTTGTATTGTTTCTTTGATTGTAGTTTACCCTTTTCCAGACTTATTATACCTTTTCTAGGTATAATTACAGACTCAATCCTCAAGAAAAAAGGCAGCCAATTTCTTTCTTTCATGTTTAATGGAGAATACATTTTACATTTGATCCCATTCGTTGTATGTCTGAGCGATAAAATGTTCAGGGAGTTTGCCTGAACGACCAAATGAACTGACCTTCCAGAGCAAATCTCATTTTAGGGGACAAAACATTTGCACTTCACAGATATAGCAGGTGCATCAAAGTGGCTGTGTCAGCATGAGCCTTAAGAAAACAGTTGGAACAGTGGGATCTGCTCCCAGGGTCTGCTGTGTCAGGCAGGCCACCGCCGATGCTGCTGCTGCTGCTGCTGCTGCTGCTGCTGCTGCTGCTGTTAGGACTCCTCCCTCCACCTTCTCTCTCTCTCTCGGCTCGCTGACACACCGGCTGTCACTCATCTCCTTGCAGCATAGGGCCGTTGCCATGGTGTTGTTTAGCTCTGCTGACAGGTGGGCTTGGACACCATTTCTCCCCCTCCTCCTTCTCCTCCTGCCTCCAGGCCACACGTCAAACGCTGCTTTCTCCTTTTTGCAGCAAAAATAATCGACATGAGGCCCTGTCCTTATCTCTGGGTTTGTGGCTGTGCTTCACCATGCACTCTGCACAAAGACAAACATCCCTGTTATCACTGAGGGACTTGGGGACTTTTGTGCTTGTGTAATCCAGGCCATGTTCCTTATTTAAGATAAAAATAGGTTAACGTGACTGTGCCGTGTGTGAGTGCAGACAGAAATGTTGGTCATGTTGCAGACATATGCGTGTATGTTGAGATGCATCGTGTCGGAGCTCTGTGTTTCACATGTAGGGGGAAAATCCCACTGAAACGTTGCTGACGACTCAGTAGAGGGGTTGCTAGGTAACCTGACGTCACAGCACTGCACTAGTGTATAGGGAAGGTAAAGCAGGAGGAGGCTAGCTCATTAGCCACACTGTCACGGCCAGCAACAAAAGCTAGATCGCACCAAAATCAGAGAGGAAATGATGAGAGCACGAGAAACTCTGTAACTCTGAACATTGACGTGTAAAGGATATGAACATATTTTTATGGCTTTACATTGATTGTTGAGTATGACCGAAAAGGCCAAAAAACAGGATGCCCACGAAAAGTTGTATTTGTGGATTCTGCTGTCTGATGGGATAAATGCTTCAAGCTTTTTGGAAGAGGAGGGGTGGCGATGGCGAAAGATCACTCACTCAGAGTTACTCAGAATTAAAGCAGGAGCTTTAAATGTGTAACTTGTAGTTTTGTGACCTGGAAGTACAATGACCAACAAAGGAAAACTTTTACCACATTCTGCAAAAGTATATTGCAGTTTTAGTTTTACAAATGTCAGAAGTTTACATGTTCTATTTTTTATATCTTTTGGTTGTAGCCTGGCTAACACCAGACTGTTTCTCCGTCTCATTTGAGACCGAATATGAGTTTGGAAAGGGTCTAGTCGTATCTTGTTTGCAAGACGAATGGACGTAGATGAAAATGTATGCAGTTGGACAGACCTACAACCAATCGGAACAAAGATCTAGAAGGCAAATGCAGAGCGATGGCTATAACGGTGTCCAACATCCCTTTTTTTTTTTTCTTTCTCAAAATAGAAGTAACAGTGGAATTGAAAGGCAGCTACTCTACAGTGTCCGCCATGTTGGACGTATACAAAAGCTGCTAGACATCGTTTCACTGTTTATAGTTGGATTTGGCCAAAACCTCGGCCTTGCCGGACGTATTTGCAGAGCAAAATGAAATCGCTGGCAGACGCAGCAGGGATCACCCGGGCTGTTCTAGTACAGCGTTCACAAACACGGTTTCCCTCGAAGGACAATATTCTTGTTGACTGTTCTATGTGCAAATGATAATTGATGAGTAACTGCAGAACAATAGAGCTGCTATCAGAGTAGACACTGAGAGTATTTGCCCCCTTTCCGTCCTTATTTCTCTCTCTTTCGTGGCTCTGTAGTATCGCAGGGATGCCTCTGTCATCTGCCACGAATCAACCATTTACATTCCAAGGCCACTCTTTCCGAGAATGCTTCTCTGCGTGGCTGGAGGGCCCAAGTGTCGCAAAAGGGAGTTGAATGAGCAGAGAAAGACATGCGGTGCTTGAACATACTTCTCACTCAGATACTTTAGAGGCATGTGGCGGGTTAACAGCTAACTGGTGTTGCGTGGCTCATCTGAAGGTGCTGCCTGTTGTAATGGACTCTTACAGATAGACTGTGAGATAAAGAGAAATTCTATAGGGCTGCGCTGAGCCACTGCAAACCAATACCATAGTGTTCTTTGTGACACTTACTCACAGAGTACTTGTCACTGACCAGGGGAAGGTTGGAGTCGCCTCACGTCTTCAATGAGATAAACGAAAGAATCATAGTGCAAAGGTTTCCTTCTTATGTTTGAAAGTGTCTCCCATGTCATGAGACGCCACAGGTCACACGCCCGGGGCATCAGAAAACGTCTACCTTCAGCAGACGGAAGGGTTTGGTTATTGTTGTTCTCTCGTCTTCTCTCCAGTCACCCCTGTGCTTCAGTAGAAGGACTAGCACAGTGTGAAAGAAAGAGAGAAAGAAAGAAAGAGGAGCTGTCCACATGAAATGAGTCTCAGTGAATCTGCCATAGTTTTCTTTTAATTGTGTTTCATCCTCATGGTTGTCGTCTTCGTCTTGTGTTTGGAAATTGTTTAGTCTATTTGCTTTATGATAATGTTCATTTTCTCTCCTTAGTCGCCCTGGCTTTCTTTATTCTGTCTCTGTTTCTGTGATTGTATACATTGTAATGACAAAACGCGTCCATTAAATTAAAAAGAGTTTGAACCCAGCGCACGTGCTGCATGCTCTTCTGCTCCTTTGTTGGTGCGGCAGTGCTACAGCACCACACACAGGCCTGGCATATGTACTACAGTGTATAGAATTGGTTTTTTGGGGGGGGGGGTTGTGCAATAACAATATTTGTATGCCGTATGAAAGCAGCCCTGACTGAGGAAGTGTTTGTGTTTCATTTTTCTATACTGAAATGTTATGTACTCCAGCTCAGATGAGATGCTGATGATGCTGTCACTTTTTAGTGAACCAAAAGTCACCAGAGGTTTGATCAGACATTCCAATATTACTAAAATAGATGTACTACATTATTGGTGTCATACTAGCACAACAGTTTCAGTGCCAACCTTTGCCTTTGCAGCAAGAAGACCCAGGTTTGCGACCCGTTCAGAACAAGGGCCTTTCTGCATGGAGTTTGCATGTTCAGGTTCATTCCAAAAACATGCAGATTTGGGGATTTGGCCAACTGGACACTTGATTGAGTATGAGAGTGGATGGTTGTTTGTCTCTATGTTTCCCTGTGATAGACTGGTGACCTGTCCAGGGTCACCACATGCATCCTCATCCTCAGTGAAGGCCTGAACGGTCAGCTCACTGTGAAGCCTCCCCTCTAACCTGCTCCTTCCATCTGTGCTGTGTTCTCTGTTGCTCCCTGCAGGTGAAGCTGATGAAATACATCTGTAAACAACTGCAGTGCAAACAGAAAGTGCCAGACACAGAGAGGCCTGAGGCCCTGGACAGCTACCCACACTTACGAGATTGGCTGCGCACCATCAACCTGCGACCAGAGCTCATCGAGGTAAGGGATAGTATTCGCGTGTGATTTGTCAGTATCTCCTGCTGTCTGCGACTGTCTCTCTGTGTGACCATACATCTGTGTCACATTTAGGGCTGCAATGATGAATCGATATTTTTCAGCTTCTTAAATGTGATTGGTTTTTTTTCTTCTTTTATTTTCTGGCTTCCTCACAAAGAAATTACTAAAACTGATTCATTTCTTCTTGTGGACAACATAATTTTGGGAAAGTCTGAGGTTTGAGAAACTTGAGAAAATGAACAGTTTAATCAGTTATGAAAAATAATAATTTTTAAAGGTGCACAGAGTGGGAACAAATGCAAACCTGAAGTAATTATTTCTTCCCATGGTAATGTTTTAAACATACAGTATTTCATATGGCAGTCAAGGTGACTGCTCATTATCACTCAGACTAGATATACTTGTCCTTCTTTAAACAAACCCCTCTGGTTCTCAGCCAACTGCCATTTGTATCCCTGTCATGTTTGTGAAACCATGTGTGAGCTCAGTGTAGAGTAAACTATTTTCTAGTGGAGAACAAACTCTGGGAATTGCTCTGTCTAATCAGGGGTTTTCAAACTTTTTGGACTTAGAGGCCCTTGCAGAAGGGGACTTTTTCTAAGTACTCTGCTCAAATGTTACCACTGATTAAAGACAGTCATTTGTTCTCCAAAATGATATAAAACAAAAAAAAAACATTCAAAGGTTGGGGTTTTCCTCTCTCGTTATCGCTGACATTTTTGCGTAGCTCTAGCATGTGAGTGATTCAGCAG
Organism: Brachirus orientalis; assembly: GCA_016785285.1. NCBI lineage: Eukaryota > Metazoa > Chordata > Actinopteri > Pleuronectiformes > Soleidae > Brachirus > Brachirus orientalis. The sequence goes on along the minus strand of JAFBJR010000197.1, from coordinate 982,275 downwards.
TGCGTCATATCCAGTGGCTGTCTTCTGCAAAGTTCTCCAAACAAATGTGATTGCAGTGTTTGCGATTTCACAAAATGTACAGCTGTTTTCAAAATGGAATGAAGATCTAGTTCCATGTCTTTGGATGCGAGTGCCTGAGGTTAAAGTCCTTGCACCAGTATTCTCAAACCACTGCTTACACACACCTGATTCATTCATTTCCTTTGTTTGCAACATTGGTGTAACTGTCATACCACCACAGGGTTTGATTGTAATGCTCTCTCTCTCTCTCTCTCTCTCTCTGTCTCTCTCTCTCGGTCTGTCTCTCTCTCTCTGTCTCTCTCTTCCTCTCTCCCCCCTCTGGTCCCCTCTTCCTGTGCTGCTGTAAACTGCTGTTATCCCTCTCAGGTACTGTATGCTCTTGGTCTCATCTCTTTGTCTTTGCTTTCACACTCTGATCTGCTAGGTTGCAGGGTTTTCCATTTAGTTTCACAGCACTGTAACGCACAGCTTATGACGTATGACACACTTAATGGCCATTGCTCTTCACCTTTCAGTTTAAAACCTACCTACCGTCCCTCATTTCTACGTCTACCATGGGTCTGCGTGGATTTAGATTGTGATTTCCTTACTTCAGAACACCTCTTTATACTAAGAGGCAAAGAATGACATAGTGCATGGTAGTATTTTTTAATAATGGAGTACACTGTCTCTGCTCACATGCTGCAACTGACAGTGAGGTATTACATAATGTTGTACAAGCATGTGGATGCCACGTTGGCAAGTTTCTTAAATAAGCATGTCTTTCTGTGAGCTAATTCAATTTATCTGTAGCTTTAGTAAGCAACCATATCACAAAATAAAACAAGGTGGGTCTCTGAGAAATGATTTAATCCAGGTAAGTTTGAGACCAGACGCGGGAGAGTTAAGGGATAGTTAGGGATTATTGATGTGTGGTTATCTAGAGGTACTGACACACAGTCAGCAGTGACAATGCTATGCACTCACCCACTTCAGGAACCTACTGGAAACACCAAAGACTCATGTTTGCCAGCAGGGACACGAGCAAAATGGATTTTAGCCATTTAACACAAGGCTTATCTAATAAAATCAAAGCTAGCACAAGACACATTCAAAATACTTGATGTGCACCACTTTGTCTCACCACCGGACAGCCTTCCATGAGAGGAAACTGAAGTTTGTGTCACTTTGTAAACCATTCACTCTCCACACCGAAGTCCATCACAGCCCACATGAGTTTGTTGAGCCACTGCCGACTCCATTAGTTAGTGCAGAAGTGTTATTTTGTGACCTCTGTGATTGAAATCCATCATTTCTATTTGCCTCAGCGATAGAACACTAAACATACAGTATGTGGCCGCAGTAGAACAGGAGCTCCAGTGTCACTGCAAGCTTTAAACTAGGGCTAAACAATTTTGAATAAATATCAATTGCAACCGCGAGTATTTTGACAGGATTTGTGACTGCAATGTGAGAGGGAACGATCATTTTTAAAAAATGATTCTCATTTTAATTTGAATAACATTTTTAAAATGATTACTGTGTAATATTTGTGCAGCTCGGTAAGAGACATATATATATATATATATATATGTATATATATATGTCAGGATAATGTTTAATCTAAAATGGTAATTTGACACACATTTTAGCTTTAAAGGGGACATTCACTGGAAAATCAAATCACACTTTTGAGAAAAAAGGGCTTCTCTGTTTATCTGTGCTCAAGCAAGCGGTTTTGAAAAGTCGAGTTTAGTTACGAAACTAGCACATTTGACGTGCAACTAACCCTCCCCCAACAGCTACTCCTGGTCATGGGCGTGAACATTCAACCTGAAGAAGAAGAAGCTGAATCGCTTCCACCATTACAACTATTGTATCTGTTGAGAGCAACATGTCTCAGAAGAAAGGTTCAGTTCGTTGTTGCTCTGTTGCTGGTTGACAAAAACAACACCAGACGCTTCATAGACTCCCTTCTAATGAGGAACCCTTCTGTGAGAAACCGTGTGCATGGGGAACAACTTATACTAAAATGGTTTATTTCACTGATATAAATTTCACTGATACTCAAACTGACGCTCCTGCAGTTCGGGGGGCGAAGCACTGTGCAGCAGTTAGTCCGCTCGTAGCTGGCCAATCACAAGCGAGTGGGAATGTGCTTGGTAGCTGGCCAATCACAAGAGACTCAGTGTTCTGGGGGCGGGCATTAGCTCCGAAACAGAGCGCCTGTTCAAATGCTGTCAGAGATGAGCAATAAACTGGCTTAATCTGAAGAGACTATGAGGTTTTTGACCGTAAATATTATCTAAGTTTATCTAAGTACACATCAGTAATCTGGATTTTTGGTTCAAAAAGACCATTCTGTCTCCTTTAAGAAATATTGCGCCCCCTGTGATTTGAAAAGTGCAGTAGGCCATATTACAGTTTTGATAAAATTTAAATTAATTGTTCAGCCCTACTAAGAAGAGAGTTGGCATTTTACCACCTTCAGTTTCCAAATGTGAAAGCCTGTCCGAGCAGTGGAACATATTCTAGACACCATAAACTTGGTTTGGATTTTACTAGATAAGCCATTGGTTTAGTGGTTAAAATCTTCTTTTGTGTCGTTGCTGGCAGCCCTGTTTGTGGTGAGAGTGAATGTCCATGTCTGAAGCTGGATCCCTGCACACAGCACAGTCAACACTGACTGTGTGTCAGTACTTTGTACAACCAATCTTTAAAAACCCTGAACTAGCCCTTTAATGCCCAGTGTGTATCTTCATATTAATTGTGCTCAGTAGTACAGTCTTCTATCCTCTACATGAGGGTCACGAGGAGATCCAAATATTAAATCTTTGTTGTTCATAGCCGTTTATGAAGGTGGGATGGGAGCAAAGGGTCCACATCCCCTTTTGAATAAAATCATTTTTGAATTATTTGTCACATAAGGATGATGATACTGTACAGTGATGATGGTATTCCTGCTGGGCTCTAGGCCTGTCACATCTATACTGGTGCCCATGGAGGACTATGTATGGAGGACTATCTGAGTCAGGTCTAAGACAGACCATATACCAATGTTGGTAGCTGCAGGTTCATCAGCCAGGGACCACTGCTCACTGATGTTTTACCCCTTATCCTGAAAACATCTCCTAGTGGAAGAGTTTAGTGGAAGTAAACTCTCTCTGCCTCCAGCCCCTCCTCCCATGGCACTGGTAGCTCCCTTTAGAAGGACATATCTTCCAGCTGGAGTCCACAGCACCATGTCTGGAGTGCTACAGATCTCTCATGGGAATAGGACTTGCCTTCCCAGATCCACCTCACCTTTCATTTATAATCTGCTGAACTTGTCTCTGTCCGTGTGACACCTACTGCATGTCTGTCCATCCTGATCCCTCCTCTGTGGCTCTTCCTCAGGTTTCTCCCATTTTTTCCCTGTAAAAGGGTTTATGGAGTTTTTCCTCACTCAAAGTGAGGGTCTAAGGATAGAGGGTGTCACTTGCTGTGCAGACTGCAAAGCCCTTCGAGGCAAATTGTGTTTGTGATGCTGGGCTATGTAAATAAAATTGACTTGACTTGCCCTCCATGTGCCACTCTGTGAGGTTTTCATGTAAAATAACATATTTAAACTTAATGATGGAGGCAGCTGGAAGCAGCAACATCTGTGTGCCGTCACTGATTTTCTCTATGTAATTTGGTGTGGGGAAATGAGTGGGTTGAAAAGTGACATAAACTCAAGTTTCCATTCAAAACAGGCAATCCAGCGATCGTATTCTTAAAATACTAATGACTAAAATCATTTTATTTATGATGATGCTGAGGACGCGACAGTGATGAAAGACTTTTTTTGTTGTCATTAAGTGTCCGCTCTGTTTTGCCCGCACACGTGGTGCGAAGTTGTGCAAAGATGGCTTAATAAAAAGTGTTGTTTCTAAATTAAAAGCAAATTGATGTAGAGCTTCCAACTGACATACCATGTATGTTTCCTGTACACGTCACATTCTTAAACTGTTGTTGTTCTTGTCTCTCCTTTTGTTGCTGGTTTACAGGCGGTGGAAGCAAAGTTGTCGCTCGATGCCTTATTGCAAATGACAGGTCCTCAGGTGAGGGATACAATGCGAAGGATCGGGTCCAGTTCAGATGAATGTGCAAGACTCAGTGCTGCCCTCTCGTGTCTGAAGAGTGCCACTGAATCAGGTATGTGGGCATGTTAAACTTAAGGAGAGTTAGAAAGATATTCACAGATTCAAACTTCCGCGATGAATAACTTTTAAACTAAACTGTTGAACATGTGTTGCAACAATGTTTGGTTTAAAAGTTATTGATCGCGGAAGTTCGAATCTGTGAATATCTTTCTAACTTTACTTCAGTGCATATTAAATGGAAGCCTCTCTGGTCAAGCGTGAGTGACGTTGATAACAAACAAACTTTCAGTTTGATTTTGATGATCAGAAATAGAATGATTATTATTTGTCATGAAAAAAAACCATACAATATAGAGGCAGCCCAATAAGTTGAGACAACGTTCACAGCTGATTATCATTACATGTTACATATTTTATGTTCTCAGAAACTCAAAAAATATTATTTCCTTCTATCTGTTTTATGTTTTTCATATTTATTTTTTTTAAAACATAAGTGTGCTGAAGTTCAGACACAACTAATACAAAAATAAGAAACAGACTTATATAGTTATGTTCAGTAAATTAAATTAAATAGCAAATGAATAATATTATGCATTGTTACTTATTACCAAACTATTTGTAATAAGAAATAATGTTTGTTGTTGGTGTTTCTATTAATGCGGTTTCATTTCTGGACTCCTGTGCAGGTGGTGAACTAAGGGAAGATGGCAGTCTGTGGCTGTCAGAGCCCACCAGGAGAGACAGTGGCTCTCTCCTAACTGCAGAGCAGCTCACCAACCTGGGCACTCCACTCCGCCCTCACAGTCCCTCACCTCTCGCCCGACCATCCACCATCCAGTCTACGCCATGCACACCCTGCGCCACCTTCCCTCACCCCCGCTCAGGCTCCATGTCAGCGGCGCCCACGCCTGAGGCGCTGGCAGCTCACATCCACGGTGAAAGCCCACTCACAGATGCTTTCCCGTTTCCCTTAACACGCACGGCTCGCCTCCACGGACACACTTGCACCCCACCCATAACTCCACCGTCAAAGAGGCGTCACCGGCTGAAGCCCCCCTGCACTCCTCCCCCCCCCTCCCGTAAAGTGCTGCATCTGCTTCCCAACATCACGCTGACACGCAGCAAGAGCCACGAGTCCCAGCTGGGCAACCGCATTGAAGAGCCTCCCACCAACAAGTAAGTACTCATGTCAGACTGTCGGTAATAACGCTCCTACAACGTTCACCTTACCAACAGCTCTTCATAAGTAGGTCAGAGTGGACCTGAGTGGGATTCCTCACATCACATTGTTATTGTAACAGACTGTGACTGCTGGCTTTGTTAGCACAGGTTTGCAGGCTCAGAGGGAGTGTGGGAAAATGTTCACTGAGAGCACAGCTGCACTTTGCTATTGTTTGCTTACACGTGATTCTTTGCCTCTCTTTGCAATTCTTTCATTAGGGTAAAAAGGCATTATTAAAGCCTGATGGTAAAGTTTTAATTAACAGATTATTCCTTATGCAGTGGATAAAATTGAAGTCATGACCAGTAGCGAAAGAGAATTTCTATATGTCTCTAATACAAGTTAGAAGTCAGTTTCATCAACAAATAATAAAGAATAATGATAATAATTGTAGAACTGACATGCAGTATGTTGTGTTGGAGTAAGCCATAAATTATAATTACATTTATTATATATAATGATTTCTATATACATATTTTTTTTTACATGTTATGGTTATTACAATTCTTTTTATATATACTTTTTCTTTTTTATATATTTTTTTGTCTGGCTATATAACAGAGGTAAATATTCAAACACATTGAAACTGCATGTCCCTGGCTCACCTTCACTGAATGCATAGCTTCTAGCAGGGACACAAGGGAAAACTGATTTTATCCACTTAACAGAAGACGAAAATCCACATCTGCTTTAAGTCTACGATGTTCACGTCTTAATCTCACTGTTAGACAGACTTTTCCAACAGGAATCTGAAGTTTGTAAGCCACTCACTCTCCCACACCAAAGTCCATAGAGAAAATCAGTGATTTTAGCTTGTGGGGACACAAGAGCTGCTGGTCTACTGCTGCCTCGTGTGGTCACTTTGTGTCACTGAGGTAAAACTGAATCAAAAATTTCAAACACTGACGTCACAAAATAAGACATCTGAACTTACTGATGGAGGCAACAGTGGATCAACCACTCCTGTGTGCTGTGATGTAAAATCACTGATTTTCTCTGTGAACACTGGTGCCATAGAATTAATTAGGTGAGGTTTTTGTTAAGTGGCAAAAATGTTTTGTTCCCTTGTGTTCCTGCTGGTAGCCATGTTTTCAGTGAGTGCAAGCGTCAGTGCCAGCCTGGTGTAGGGGGTGCAGTAAGTGCTACAGTATGTGTCAGAACCTCATACAACCATACTTGACAAAACCCGAACTATCCCTTTAGGCTTTAAAAATACTACAGTGGATACATTAATAGAGGACATTTTGGAGGAAAGTCTGTAAATGGCAGTAGAGGGTGCTGTAAGAATATTGTAATATCACAATGGAGTCATTGTCACGGTTTTGTTTCTCTCACCCTCTTCCTCTTTCCCATCCTTTCACATCCTGCCTGTCGCTTCTTTGCTCTCACTGTATGCATGGAGCTAATCCCTTCGTAGATTCCCAGAGATTGAGTCATGTCAAAACAGGAAGTACTTCCTAGGACTAACGCTCAGAGATGGCAAAGCAAATACAGTCCCTTTCTTTCTTCCTCATTCCCTCGCTCTCTCTGTCTGTATTGTGATTGGGTGGTCACACTCACAAACAAGCCACATGTTTATCCATAATGTCCTGTCTGTTTATGGGAAGCTTCACTGAGGGGAAAGAAAACCTGTCAAACGCAGATGGAAATATGCTTGACACAGATTCGAACACACACCCAGACAATCCTGCTCTTCTATCCAGGTCACAGGTCTGAAGGCTGATCGAACAGAGCTCAACATAATATTAGACTAATTCATTGTTTTGCCTGCTGTGTTTGCCTGTCTCTGTGTTTGTGTGTATATGTAGTTTCTTACCTCAGTTGGAACTGTTTGGTCCTCATGGAGACCAAAACGTGATCCAAATGTGGCAGAACCTCATTTCTGACACTCTCGTTAAAGTTTTGGATTCAGTTTAGGTTAAATTACCTACAATGTGTTTTGATTCAAGAGAGGGGTAGGACTACATATTACGTACATCAGAGGCACTCTGTTAATTCTGACAGATACTAATGAACCACAACGTGAAGGACAAAATGAGCACTTTTACCTTTACCATGGAGTAAAACAATAAACAACATAGAGGTACAAGGCTGGGCTGAAAAGTTCATTGGCTGACCATGATGCAGAGGTCGAATTTTTATCAAAATCAGAATCAGAAATCCTATAATGTCCTGCAGACGGGGAAATTTGTTTGTCACAGCAGTCTCAGGAAATCATAAAAAGCAAGAGCAATAGCAAAATAGACAATTAAATTAAAAAGGAAAGAAAATAGAATCAAATTTACGTGTATACATATTTACATATTTACATGATATAGTGCAAGAATGGAAAGTCATTATTTATATAAACATCTTGAATATGTTTAATGAATATGGGTGATGAAATGAGACACCCACCTCACAGTTTACCAAGTCTCTTCTTCTTTCCCTCTTTTATCCTCAAGGATTTTTTTTAACATATATTCCATTTTCTTACCTGTAACAGAGTATTTACATTAAGTGTGAGCCTGTGCATGTTTCATCATTGCTCTAGCACCAATGGTTGGATCAGTATCAGCTGTCATTAGCAACTGGATGATTGTGGTGATGAATTGCTTGCTACGGACTTAAATAGTGAAAATATGATGGGGGGGACGGGGCTGCTGTTATGGGTTAGAACTGCTTAGGCTTTTAATTGTGATGGTTAAGGTTAGGGCAAGGAGCTAAGGAAGGTATTATGTCTATGAGAGTCCTCACTGAGAATGTTGTACGTGTGCGTGTATGTAAGCCAAAGAGCTGGCACTGCTCGGTGCCTCAGTCTGATCGAGTTCAGCCTTGATGTTAAGGATGTAACCCTGGCTGTCCATAGGTTTCTCTATCGCTTACATAACCAGCAGTGATGCTGTGGTGCTTGTCGCCACCATGAACCTTTCTGCATAGACACATGAATCAGACATTAGCGTCTCCACCATATCCGTCCAGTCAAGACCAGAATATATTTTTGTAGCATTATTACATCTCATTTCACAGTGTGATACTGTACACTTATACAATTTATGTTGGAGCGCACTACATTTTTGCCATGTCATGGAATGTGGGAAAAACTGTGGGAAGCATTGGTTCTCTGTTTGATTATAGTGATAGCAGCCAGTATTCCATGTGGAAAATACACAAATAAATCAACAAATACGGACCATTTGACATTGAATATAAAAACGACACATGAACGTTGTTTAAAAATAGTCTTTTTAATATTATGATATTATACTTACCTGGTCAAATATGGTGGCAATGTTGATGAATCACTGCAGTGGACAGGAGCAGTCAGTGGAGCATTTTGGAGGCTTAGTCTGTTCTAGGTTGCCTGTTTATTTTTTCTGTGCTATTTTATTTTAACATACTTGTATTTTTTGATTGTTGATCTGTTGATTTGTTGTTCTCCATCTCCTTTATGCTCTTTCTCCCTTTCTGTCCCCCACCTCTCCTCTGTCCCCCATTTTCCTCTCACCCCAACCGGTCGAGGCAGATGACCGCACATCTTTGAGTCTGGTTCTGTCAGAGATTTCTTCTCTGACAGAAGAAGTTTTTTCTCTCCACTGCCCCCTAGTGTTTGCTCATTGTGTGAACTGTTGGGTTTCTTTCTTTCCTTGCTCTACCAGGCAAGGCGCCTTGTAATAATTATTAAGAAAAGTGCTACATAAATAAAGATTATTATTGTTATTATAAACATTTACATATCTATTATTCTAAGGTTACCTTATCTATTGATATATTTCTTTGTTTTCACTTTTCCCTGTCTGCAGATGTGTTAGAAAGAACAAGTTGTTCCTAAATATGCAAGTGAATGGGAATGGATGTGAGGAACTGCCCTCCCGTTACCCGGCCATGGCTGTGCGTACTCCTGGAGTCACCCCAGTGGCTACCACAGCACCTTACACCCTGCCTGGCACACCTACACTACTGGAAGAGCACAGTACTGTCAAGAGTGAGTCAGAAAAGCTGATACATAATAGAATTTTTCTTTCCTGATTTGGTGAATTGGCTTGTTTTCGATTAGAATGCTTATCTGAGATTTACTGGGACGTTGGGATAGAACAGAATCCCGGGCACATTCTCTGACTAATGGGTTCTTATTCTTGCATGTTATTGTGTGTGTTCCACGGTCATTTGCGAGTGAAATGACATCACAATTACAAATGCCCAGTTATTCAGTTACTTCCTTCTCTTTTGTCCCTCACCAGATAATGTAGCAGTGCATCGCAGCTCCCCACAAGCAGTGAGGAGGGACATAGGCCTTGCTGTCACACACAGGTACATCTTCCTCCTGCAAATTTCATAAATCATAAGGTTTCTTATCATTTTCTTTCTCTGTAAAGTCACTTCTGTTTGGATCAAATGACCTGTTCAACCTCCACATTATTTAGTCGCTTGTTACTCAGTGTTTTAAACAAAATGAAAATGCTTTGGCTCATTAATTGCAACTGTCTGCTGTTTTTTTTCCCCTACATGACCTGCTTATGTTGATCAAAATGTGTCATACTAGTTTTCTGTTAAATAACTTTTGTGTAAATGTGTCCTTGGTAAATTCTTTTCTGGTAAAATTTGGCTTTCAGTAATAAAAAGGAGCCAGTCATCAGATCAACCAGTGGTCTGGTAGCTCAGAGGTGCAGAGAGTTGGTGACAACATGGCTTCACATTTAGATTTTTCAAAAGTGTGATAAATGAAATTTTGTATTTACTGTATGTGTGTTTCCATCCACTGCTGTTAAATTAACATTGGGAGTTAGTAAAGCAAAGCAAAGTAGGTCACCACAGAAGAACATACAGAGGCCAGTAGCTGATGATACATGGTGTCTGTAGTATTACTATAGTAATATTGTCCTCTTGCACTAAGTGGAGGAATGTTGTGGTTTCCTCTTCTTGTCCATGGTTACCACCATTTTTCCAAAGCAGTGGAATGTGTTAGTTGGAGTCATTGTCAATTATATTTCCATCACACACTTCACACTTCTCCACGTTTCCATTTAATCAGTACAGTACCTCCCTGAAGTATAATGAATTGTGATATTTTT